>SKCR01050283.1:0-39287 GCA_019454045.1 Zanthoxylum bungeanum | reverse complement strand
TGTTTTAACAACATAGATTTCTCTCTCGCGCGCCTCCCCCTGAAAAAACCCTAAAAATTTCTTCTTCTCTCCGGCCGCCAGCCAAAAATATTGTGGCAGGCGGCATAACCATTAAAATGCGGGAAATATAAAACAATCACACAAAATCAACACAATAATTTTGGTGACGAAGTGGAAAACTCGTGCGAGTAAAAAACCACTACGGGTATCTCGCCTACCAGCCCAATCCACTATATAGAGAAAAACTTACAGCGATGGTCAAGACATATGGTGGCAACTTCCACCGACTCCAGTACCTCTAGACTGTAAGAACTCAAGGAACTCCTCAAACCCGTATCCCACGGTATTCTTCAAAACCTCTGAAGTCTCTGAGTAGTCTGTCTCTGCAACTCTAAACGCCGGAACTACGACTACCAAACTTCCTCCTAAAGAACTTTGACGGATTAGGAATTTTCGGTTATGTTTTGTTGAAGATTTATCAAAGAGGGATTCTCACCATTAACAAAGAAGACAAGAACATGAAGGAAGTCTTCCATGGTGGAATCAAAGAAGGTTGAAGGCTTTGAAAGATTTGGCTCCAAGGATTTGTGTTTCAACCTTTGGGGATGGTGGCTACATATTCTATTTATAGGTAGGGTGAAGATTTAGGGTTTTTTCAAAGTGAAAAGGCTAAAAAACGCGTTCAGATCGTAGTTGCATTCGAACGATTACTCGAACGCTACTCGAACGCACCACGAACGCTGGCTCTCTGGAATGTTTCGTTCGAATGCTTACTCGAACGTACCATGAACATTTGCTCTCTCGAATATTTTGTTCGAACCCAATGAAGAACATGCCACTAACGTCACACGTTCGAACGCTGTAATGAACACAACACTAACAAAAATGCTCCAACTTTGCCAAAAACCAGTCCAATTGCTCAAAGTTCTTTAAGACTTATTACAACTCAATTGAACTTGTTTTGTCACAGAAAATGCCAATAAAAATGGAACTAACAATCTCCCATTTGGCATTCCATGACAAAACACTATCTAATACAAAGACTACGGTAATAGACCCAAAAAGAAAATAGTCAACTGTCAACCATCAAAATAATGACTTATTACATTAAGATTCGATCTAATACCTAACCAAGTAGTCTTGAAATCAATGTCACCTCAGCAGCAGACCTGCTTACCTGAAACATCCACAAATAACAATATACCGTGAAAAACATTGGGATTATTAAGTATAACATAAAGCAAATATAAAACTCATGCATATACAAGTAGATAACCTTCTCCCATGTAATCTTAACTCCCCTTAAAGCGGAGATATCTAATGGATATATTACGCTACAAGTCCCCCTTAATCTACTCTCCCCATTTTTGTCACGAAATGACAAAGAAAGAATGTACTAGGAAAAATAACATGAGATAACTCATGCAAGAGTATAAGCAAACAAAACTTACTCCCCCTTACTAACAGCCCACACAACTAGCTTAAAATCATACGGGAAGTAAACACTCATAGATATGCAAAACAAATGGTATGCAATGACAAAGAGCACACACAAGCACATAATGAAGTAAAAAAGATTTTATCAAAAACTGACTGAAATAACACTTCAAGCAAAAACAATGATATACAGTCAGTATTCAGTTGTTTATGACAAGAAATAATATGCATCATTTTAAATTTGGCTAAATACAACATTAATGCATATGACATAAACACCAAAGCATAACAATCACTTGCTTGAAAAAATAAGTTCACAATAAATCAAGGCTTAAAACCTTATTTTATGAGCGGGACACATCCAAAGAAATCTCATCTCTTGACAAACCAAGTCCACAAAATATATGTTCAAACCCAGCACCACTAGGACCTGAAAATAAGCAATATTGGTTGCATGTTATGTTATTTTCCCCATAAATATCATGAGCTCATAAATAACAACTCTTTCGATTGAATGATTTTTGCCCTTATCTTTTGAATTTGGCCCATTGGCTCTTTTGCACTTGAGTCATGTAATTTTTATTTTATTTTATTTTATTTCTTTTTGCTTTTACAAGGGGATAGAAATGTCATCTAGTCAAATTTTACACTATTCAGTAAACAAAGTATGATAGAAATTAGATTACCAGTCCAAAAACTCATACATGCAACCAAGTATTGACATAATAAAATCGTGTATGTGAGGTGCAAGCACACGATATACCAAGAGTTTTTATCACACACACACATGCATATAGAGCATCAAGAAAAATAAAAGCATATTATACATGCATAACCATATATTCTACATCTCAAGATAACATGCACTTGCTTTTCATGCTCGAACAAGCCACAAAAATATTTTTAGTCTTTTTCAATTACATATATATTTATTTTTTGATTTTTCAGTTTTAACACGCACAAAAAAAATATAAAGACACAACAGTGCTTGTCAAAATCCAATGGTACGTGGAGTTGTATCCCGAGTGCAGATCATACTACCGTCCATTCAGAATCGGCTATGAAATTTATGTCTAGGTTGGACTGATATGAATCGGCTATGTAATAAGTCTTGAAGAACTTGGAGCAATTGGACTGGTATTGGAAAAGCTGGAGCAAATTCGTTAGTGCTGTGTTCGTTGAAGCGTTCGAACGTGTGGCGTTAATGACATGTTCGCTGTTGGATTCGAACGAAATATTCCAGAGAGCAAACGTTCGTGGTGCGTTCGAGTAAGCGTTCGAACGAACCTTTCCAGATAGCATGTGTTTGTGGCGCGTTCGAGTGACATTCGAATGCCCATGAGGAACTGAGTTATTTTGGACGCGTTTTTAACCTAATTTGGTATTGGGAAGCCTCTCTTTTTACCCTACCTATATAAAGAACATATAGCCATCTTTCCCCTGTGTTGAAAAAAATTCTCTCAAAAGCTGCAAACCTTCATAACTTTTCAACCTATTCATTTCTCACCTTGAAGACTTCATTAATTTCCTTGTCTTCGTTGTTGTGGTGAGATTGATCTTTGTTAAACTTTCAACACAAATCAAAACCCAATTTCCTAAACCTTCAGAGTTCTCAAGGAGGAAGATTGGCAGTCGGAGTTTCGGCGTTCAGAGTTGCAAAGTTGATTCACTCAGAGACTTCAGAGATTCTGAAGAAAACCGTGAGATACGGGCTCGATGAGTTCTTCGAGTTCTTGTAGTTTAGAGGTACTAGAGTCGGTGAAGTTGTCATTATAGGTCTTTTACCATCACTGTAAGTTTTTCTCTTTGTAGTGTATTTGGGCTGGTAGCTGAGATACCCGGAGTGGTTTTTTACTCGCACGAGTTTTCCACTTCGTCACCAAAATAACTTGTGTTGATTTGTGGTGTTGATTTTATTTGCTGCTTTATTTTGTGTTATTGATTTAATATTTGGTAATATATCGAAATTGTTTGACATAACGGTGTTTGTTTAAAATCTATAGAAATAATATTTAGGACTTGTCTTAAAATATTGTGATAAATTCCGCATAGGGTCATAACCTTGTGTAATTATGAACTTTCAGTAAATACACAAATTACTGAATAATTTCATATCAGTTTGTCAATAAAGTTATTAGTTCATATTTTTAGAATCTCAATAGATCATAAAAGTAATAAAATATTTAATAATTATTATATAAAATTAAATTTTCTCTACAAATCAAGGAAAAAAAGTCTATTTCGATTTGTAAAAAAGTCTATTTCTCATAATATTAATTAGAGAGTTCATTTTCCTTCGGATTTTATATATAATATAGATTCCGATGCAATTGATTCAACAATAAATTTGCTGCAATAGTCCATCACCTGACAACAGTGTTGCAGACCATAATATTGCCAAGTGGGTTCCTAATTTTTTTTTCTTCACATTCTATACTTTTTTTATAAGATAGTTATTTCATTATATATTGTTACTATTAAAATAATAGTATGGATAGCTATTAAGACTTCCCGTCTAGTCATGTTCTTGTCATGATTATGATTTGGTAATGTCTCAAATCGCGATCGATTTTTTGAATCGAAATGAAAAAAGATCTCAAATCGGGATCGAAACTTTTTGGGTCAATTTTTTTTATCCCGAATCCCGTTTGAATTTCAAGATTTTCTGCCAACCTCAAATAGTAATGACCTAATAAGTAATTATTGAAAATTATGAACCTAATAGATAATTATGACAAATTAGGGACCGAGAAAATACTTTCCCATAAATATATATGTCAACCGAATTACTATAAAAGCCTTTCTATTTAAACCAAGCCAAACTTAAAAATTTGTATTTAATCACATGCGTATAAAATTACCAAAAGGCACAAGGAATTAACAAAAATAAAAATAAAAAATTAAAACACATATCCCACACTCTTATGTGGTGTGTGTTTAAAAAAAAAAAAAACTTTACTTTAAAAAGTCATGTCTCTCAAAAATAAAGTGTTTCATAAAAAAAATTACATATTATCGATTTACAAATCAAAGTTATAAAACAAGACCCATTATCAATATGTTTCGATTAAAAAAAGGTCAAAAATTATCCTTATATTTTATTAAAAAAAAATTCAAACTAACAATTTTCAAACACTTATATTTTTTTCATCCAGACTTCAAATGATAATATGTAAAAATATACATACACTTATTATTCATAGCATCAACTCTCAAATTCCGACTTATGTAAGGTCGAAATTAGCTCTAAAGTTGTTGCGTCACACGTACTTCACATTGACCTTTTTTATAATAACGTTTTTACCTCAGTCACATTGATGACTGAAAGTTGCATTATGTGTGTCTCAATCACATTACTTAACTTTTATCATATTATTTACCTCAATCATATTCCCGACCATTAGTCACATTAAACACCGTCACAATAACATTTTACTTATATCATAAAGAATTCAGTCATAGTTATATTTTTACTCACAGTAACAATTTGACTATCAATTGGGCGACTGACAATTTAGTCATGAGTGTGCCTCAATCACATTGCCGACCCTCAGTCACATTGATTACAATCACAATTTTAACATCAGTCACATTACTAACCATAAATCACATTAGTAACATCAGTTACATTATTAACCTTAAAATACATTGAATACAGTCATATTACCCCTCAATTTTATTTTTTACCTCAATCATATTAGTTATTTTAATCACATTGCTGACCATCAATCACATTGAGCACAATCACATTTGTTATTTCAGTCACATTGTTGACCCTCAGTCACATTTTGACCTCAATTATATTAGTTATCTCAGTCACATTGTCGACATCAATCACATTGTCAACCCTCAGTCACATTGAGCATAATGGTAAATGTGATATCGGTAACACTAATGACCCTCACTTATATTACCGACCCCAGACGTATTAAGCACAGTCACATTTGTGACTTCTGTCACATTATGCATATATATATATATATATATATAGTTACAAAATAATTATCAATTATGAGTGTCCGAGTGTGTATTTGCTTAGACACAGTCACACTGTAATTATAAATGGTTTCATCCACACACAAAATAACCAAAGAGGACTTAATATTAATGTGTATTTGAAATAAAAAAAATAAGTGTTTGAAAACGCAGTTCTCAAATAGCAGAGTTGAAAATATATTTGGACTTGTCCACCCCTTATTTTTAAAGAAAAAAATTACTATTAACGTGACGTGTTGTTCACATGAACATTAAATTAATTAATTAATAATAATAATAATAATATTATTATTATTATTATTTTCTTTAGAAAGGTAAAAGGGAGAAAAAATTAGATTAAACTTCTTGTTAGTAAAAAAAAAATTGACTAGAGAGAAATAAAAAATGAGTAAAGAAAAATAAAACTTAAAATTTTAGGATTAAATATGAAATAAGTTAAGAGTTAAAGATTTTTTTTTTTATTAATGAACGTTGAGAATTATGGTTTTTTAATTTTTTTTTTTATTATTATCAAAGATTTTTTCTAACATTATTGTGAAAAAAGCCAAGTGGGCTCCATGCAAATTATTATGTCAACAATTTTAATTCCATATAGTAGTTGTTAAATAAAGCTCTTTCTTCATTTTGCTTTCTATTTTCTTTTTAAGGAAATAAGACATGGAGAAATCAGAAAGCTTGGAGGAAGCACTAATAGTAAATCCTTCACTTCCTGAGCTAGAGCCTGTAATTACTAATGTCAGTTATGAAATTGGTAATGGCAGTGGCTTGCCAGAAACTGAAAATGATTCTTCAGCAACATTTGTTGTTGTTCTCAGCACCTTGGTGGCCATATGTGGTTCATTTGCTTATGGTTGTTCTGTAAGTACCATTATCTTTTTATCAGTTTTGTTTTGGGAGGAGTGTGAAGAAATAACTAAACTACAATGGGGTTTGAATCTTTAATTAATTTCTAATTTTCTATACTGTCCCGCAGGGGCTATCAGTCACAAATTTAGATTTTTCATTGACTGAGCTAATAGTTGATTATTGATTAATTTGCAGAATGGATATTCATCACCTGCTGAATCTGGGATCATGGCAGATCTGGGACTCTCTCTAAGAGAAGTAAGAAATAATATTACATTGTGTTGAATAAAGCATATTTGACTAACAAAATTTCAAATTTTCAGTATAGATATGACTTTTATGTTTCTTATACTTTATTGGTAGGAATCCCATTTTAGAAACTCGCCTAGAATCCCTCACAATTTAGCGCAACTCACGGTCGCCCCTGATTCTATGACCATTCACTTGAGTTAGTTTCTCTTAAATGTGATACATTTTGCTTCATATAATTGACCATCACATTCCCTTGTTCTTCTGATTATGCAGTACTCAATTTTTGGTTCACTACTGACTGTTGGAGGAATAATAGGTTCATTGATTAATGGAAAGACATCCGACTTAATTGGTCGAAGAGGCGTAAGTTATTCAATTACCATCTAAGTCCAAACATTCAATTTTGAAAAAAAAAAATCTCCTTTATTAATTTTGAAGGCCGTGCCTAGCGTGTTGGTCAAGTGTTAACTTGATATTCGCTTGCTCACGCGTTAAACCCTGGGAAAAAAACAAAACAAAACAAAAAAAAACAAACTGGGTAAGATGAGCCTTGTGCACTGAGTATGACCTTTATTAATATACTACTTTTTGAACTACATGTGAAGCAGGCAATGTGGTTATCCCAGTTCTTCGGTGTTGTTGGGTGGCTGGCAATAGGATTCTCAAAGGTTTTATTCTCTTTTTTTTTTCTTTTCCTTCACAAAATCATGTCTTATTTGTTTGCCTACAAGAGTGCTTTACTCATTAGTTCATTTCTCAGATTTGATGTTACATGCCAAGTAAAAAAATCTCAGGGTTGAAGTTATATGCCAAGTGAAAAGAAATGTGTGTCTCAGGACATCAGAATCAATGTTGTACATTAACTGATCAGTGCTTGTTGATAGGATGCATGGTCACTTTATCTTGGACGGTGCTCAACAGGGATTGGAGTTGGACTGATGGCTTATGTGGTAAGTGATGCAAAAAGTTTCATAGTTGCTTAATTAACAGGTGATGTGTATGACAGCACTTGCATTATTGTTACAAGGCAGATACCTATATATGTTGCAGAAATAACACCCAAGAATATTCGGGGAGCATTTACAGCGGCTAATCAGGTATATATATTGAAACTGTTATAGATCATGTGATTTATTTGGCTAATTATTTGTGGCCATCTACTTTGTCAAGCAGTTCTTGAATACTTGTGGCCTTGCACTAATGTATATGCTGGGAACTCTTGTTTCCTGGGAGACCTTGGCTCTAGTTGGTAACATCTGCTTGCCATTTTATATGCATTCATTTGCTAAATCAGTACGTCTGTAAGAATCTCTTATGTTCTGTTTGATTAATTTTCAGCTGCTGTTCCATGTCTGTTGCAAGTTATTGGTTTATTTTTCATTCCAGAGTCTCCTAGATGGCTAGTGAGTCCAATACAGAAGTTCATAATTTCATTTTTAATGGCGGTGATTGATGTCGTGTCCAAAACAAATCTTATTTGTACTCTTTTCATCTTGTTTTCAAGCTAAGAGCGTAATGAAGTTAATGTATATAACTAACTGTTTTCAGGCAAAGATTGGTCGAGAAAAAGAATTAGAAGCTACTCTACAGCGCCTTAGGGGAAAGAATGTAGATGTTTCTAAAGAAGCCACTGATATCAGAGTAAACTTCCAACTTCATATGTTTGACTTCAATGAAAAGAAAATACAAATGCATTTTGAAGTTTCCATACATCACTGTTAAACAAGAAAAGAGAATTCCATATATTGTATAGGGTTATACGGAGACCTTTGAGAAGGACTCGGAAGCTGGAACCTTTAACCTGTTCCAGCGAAGATATGCTTATTCACTCTTAGTAAGTCTTCAATGCAATGAATGTATGTAATTCAGTTATATTCAGTTAGTCCTATGGTTTTTATATAGCTTATTTGATTGGCTTAGGTTGGAGTTGGGGTGACGGTAATGCAACCAATAGTAGGATCGACTGCAATTGCATATTACGCCGGCTCCATATTTGCAGAAGCTGGTAAATTGATATTGTTGACAACAGATACCAAACCAAACCGAACAAAACCTTTTCCCATGAGGTGGGGTCGGTAAATTTATTGTTAAAAACAAATATTGAAGGAAATAATAAATTTGAATCCTGTGTTTACAACAGAATTTTCCAGCAACATTGGGATGATATCAATGGCTATCATCCAGGTAATTGACTCTCAATGAATTAATTGTGTCGTTTTTTTTTTTCCCATTTGTGATTCTCAGACTCATACAATGCCTTTTTCAGATTCCTGTTGTTGGTGTATCTGTGCTCCTTACAGATAAATGTGGAAGAAGATCACTTCTTATGGTAAACATTGCGAATAATTCATCTTAAGTTTGTGATTTAGTTGAAAACGACTTTATGAGAAGATATAACTGTATTTTTGCAGGCTTCTACTATAGGAATGTGCTTAAGTTACACCATCATAGCATTGGCATTCTTCTTGCAGGTTCCTTTAGATTTAGAACAAAATTTAAGCGTGAATTGCCACTACTAGTTTGCAGTTTTGTTTGACAGCTTTATGATCACTGTATAAATCGTTTATGTGCAGTACATTCACCATTGGAACAATGTTACACCAGTGCTGGTGTTCATTGGAATAATGGTAATATAATCCGACATAACACAAATTTCTGCTACTTGTTCTTTAACATTTGAGAAGAATGTTACCAATTGATACTGAATCTTCAATCAGGGGCTTAGTGTAGCTTTCTCAATAGGCATGGCTGGATTACCAAGTGTCATAATGTCCGAGGTATATGATTACATATAGCTCTCTGTCTTTGTGCGAATGTATCAGCAGGAGTCGATAAGTGAGCCACTGAACTTCCATTTCAGATATTTCCTATAAACATCAAAGGTTCAGCAGGAAGCCTTGCGACTTTAATTCACTGGTGCGGCAATTGGATCGTTACATACACATTCAATTTCATGCTGGAATGGAGCGCAACAGGTATTCCCAATCTTCTTTCTCATTGTTGCTCTGTGTATCCATGTTTATACAAGTCTGTGTTGGCTGCTTTGACAGGAACATTTTCTATATTTGCGGTCTGATAGGATCCTACTTGGGTTGATGAAATAAACAGCGTTTGTATTTAAGAGTGAATGAAAACCGGAAGTATTAATAAGAATGTATTTGAGTTTGTATTGATTGAAGTAATTCTCATTACAATCAAGCTATTTCCAAAATACCTCCATAATCAGATTACATCCAATTACCAAGTAAATAAAAGCAAAAAAGAAGTTAGGGCTATTTCCAGGCTTTGAGAGCTGGAGTCTCCAAAAGACCACAAGAAAATGATTCCCACCTGCCTCCCCTCATTCCCCCTACTACTATTTAAACTAACTTCGAAATAATAACAAATCGTAACCGAATGCCACCTCATCTGATATTATCCTCATTCTTCAAACACGCCTCTAATGTTACTGCAACAGATTCTTTTCTGGTAAAATATCCTTTTTGCCCCTTCTTTCATACACCTTGATGCCAGCAACTCTATCATTACCCCCCCCCTTTAGGTGAAACCTTGTCCTCAAGGTGAAAATTGGGAAACAAGTCAGAGAGTAATGCCAACGGTTCCCAAGTGGCCTCAAATTCTGGAAGACCAACCCATTTAACTAATACTTCTGATATCCCTTGGTGGTTCACCCGAGATTGCAAGATAAGTTCAGGTTGTACCTGAAGTTCCATGTCGTCAGTGAGGGTGGCGGGAAGAGGTTGACACATGGCAGAAGGACTCAAACACTTCTTCAACTGAGAGACATGAAAAACCGAGTGGATCCGTGCGGTGGAGGGAAGAGCTAACTGATAAGCAACCGATCCAATTTTCTTGATAATGCGATATGGGCCGTAATAGCGAGGACTGAGTTTTTCATTAGCTTTCTTGGCCAAGGATTTGCATCGATAAGGCTGAAGTTTGAGATATACCCAATCATCCACTGCGAACTCGACGTCTCGGCGTTTCTTATCTGCGTATTTCTTCATGGAGGCTTGAGCTTTTGACAAATTGAACTTCAACTCATCTAAGATGACATTTCGTTCCTGTAATTGGGCATTCACTGCATCAACAATGGAGGATCCGTCAGAAAAGCGAAGAAGTGGGGGAGGGTCAATGCCATACAGTGCCCGAAAGGGTGTCATGCCAATAGAATGGTGAAATGTACTGTTAAACCAAAATTCTGCCCACGGAATCCATTTTGGCCAGCTTCGCTGTTTCGCGCCCACAAAACAACGTAAATAAGTTTCTAAGCACCTGTTAACCACTTCGGACTGGCCATCCGTTTGAGGGTGGTAGGCAGAGCTTCGTCGCAGAACAGTGCCGGCTGCTGTGAAAATTTCATTCCAAAAAGTGCTCATAAAAATCTTGTCACGATCTGTAATGATGGATCTCGGAAAACCATGGAGTCTGACCACTTCTTTGATGAATAAGGCAGCCACTGTCCGGGCGGAAAAAGGATGTGATAAAACTAAAAAATGGCTATACTTGGATAAGCGATCGACAACCACCAAGATAGTGTCCACGTGTTGTGCCTTAGGGAGCCCTTCAATGAAGTCCATTGTAATATCCTCCCAAATCTTGTCCGGAATTGGTAAAGGTTGTAATAACCCACTGGGGCTCAATGATGCATACTTATTGGCTTGACAGACATCACAAGCGGCAATATAAGTCTGAATGGACTTTTTCATTCCTTCCCAGTACAAGGCTGCAGAAATGCGCTTGAATGTCCTGAAGTAACCCGAGTGACCCCCATTCGGGGAGGAGTGAAACTCGTGAAGGAATTCCTGGATCCTGGGAGAGGTAGGAGGTAGCACCAACCGGTTTTTAAAAAATAACAATCCATTGCGAATAGAAAATGGAGGGTGACTGTCTGGTGCCGCTAGGAGTCTCAAGAAAATGTCGTGGAGCTTAGGATTTTGTCGAATCTCTTGCTCCAACCCGTCCAAGGCATGACCATGAGTAACTGACAGGGCGCCCAGCTGAAATTGCTTCGGTGAAGACGTGTCGAGCCTTGGTGAGTGATCAGCAGAAACATGCCCATTGCTTTCATGGATTCTGGATAACGCATCAGCCGCTTTGTTCTCTTTCCCTGGTTTATATGAGATCGAGAACTGAAATCCAGCTAATTTAAGTAGCCATTTTTGTTGTTCTTCTGTTACCAACCGTTGATCCAGTAAGTGTTTAAGACTTGACTGATCAGTGTGGATAAAGAAATGAGTCCCCAGCAAGTAATGCCTCCATTTAAGTACTGCTTTGACGATAGCCATTAATTCCCGTTCATAAACCGACAGCCCTTGCGCCCTTGGAGATAACGCTTGACTGAAAAAAGCTATGGGACGGCCTGATTGCATGAGGACCGCCCCGATGCCCACACCAGATGCATCGGCCTCCACTACGAAGGGTATTGAAAAATCTGGTAGGGCAAGTGATGGCAATGCGACCATGGCTTGCTTAAGTTTCTCAAAAGCGTTCTGCTCTTCCTCATCCCAGTGGAAATTATTCTTCTTTGTCAAAACAGTCAACGGCTGAGCCAGTCTCCCATAATTTTGAACAAACCGCCTATAATAACCTGTGAGGCCAAGGAATCCGCGAAGTCCCTTAAGATTGGTAGGGGCTGGCCAGCGGAGCATGCACTCTACTTTGCTCAAATCCGCGGCTACTCCCTCCTTGGAAATGACATGGCCGAGATACTCGACTCGCGATTGCCCAAACAAGCATTTTTTCCTATTCACGACTAGCCGTTGTTCTTGCAATACAGTGAAAATTGTATCCAAATGGTCTAAGTGAGACTCTTCAGAACGACTATAAACCAGAATGTCGTCAAAAAAGACCAGGACAAATTTCCGCAGAAAGGGCCTGAAAATGTGGTTCATTAGGGATTGGAAAGTGGCTGGTGCATTGGTGAGGCCGAAAGGCATGACGAGAAACTCGTAGTGACCCTCATGAGTGCTGAAAGCGGTTTTCTCAGTATCAGCAGGCTTAATTCGGATCTGATGATATCCGGATTTCAAGTCCAGTTTGGAAAAGATTACAGCCCCTCCTAATTCATCCAAAAGTTCGTCAATGACCGGTATAGGGAATTTGTCCGGAACTGTCAAGTTGTTTAGAGCTCGGTAATCGACACAAAACCTCCACCCACCATCTTTTTTCTTAACTAGCAAAACTGGACTGGAATATGGGCTAACACTGGGCTTAATAATGCCAGAGGCTAACATCTCCTGTACTAACTTCTCGATTTCAGCCTTCTGGGCATAAGGATATCGAAAAGGTCGAACCCGAGGTGGTGTCGCCCCCTCCACTAGGCGAATAGCATGGTCTTGATCCCTAGCCTCTGGAACTCGAATGGGTTGGTCAAAAATAAAGTCAAATGAGTGCACTAACTGTTGGATCCTGTTGGGAATATCGACCTCAATGTACTGCCCCTCTGCGCCCTCCATTGCCCCAAACTCCAGTAGATACCCTATATCTCCCATCTTAAAGCCCTTCATCATAGCCTTTAGTGAGACTAAAGTTTTGGATAGAGAAGGATCCCCTTGCAGCACAATCTTCTGGCCGTCCAAAGTTACTGTCATCGTCAAATCGCGGTAATTGGCCGAGAATTCTCCCAATTTGGCTAACCATGATACTCCCAAAACCACATCCGCGCTTCCAATTTCGAATGGGTAAAAGTCCTCGGTTACTGTAAGTTCCGGTAGTTGGAGTTGAATTCTTTTGCAAATTCCTTCCCCCTTGACACAGAAACCATTTCCCACCTCCACACCAAACTTCCTATCTTCATCCACCTGTATCCCCAAACGCCCAATCAAATTCTTTGAAATGAAGCAATGAGAGGCTCCACTATCGATCATAACTACCACAGCCACCCCTTGAATTAAACCCCGAAGCTTGAGTGTTTTACCTGTGGGTGCAATCCCCACTATCGAGTGCATAGAGAATGTCAACCCAACTTCTTCCTGCTCCGAGACTAGGGCGTCACCTTTGTCTTCCCCTTCAGTGGGATCTTCGTCTTCAGCTAGCACCATAAGCATAAGGCGCCTATTTTTGCACACATGTCTCGGCCCATACTTTTCCTCACATTTGAAACACAACCCATTAGCGCGCCGGTAAGCTATCTCCTTGGGCGTGAGATTCCGTACGGTCTCTGTCTGGTTATTCACGCTACCTTGTGAAGGCAGTGGCGCCCTAAGTGTGTGGCTAGGTTGATCAAGAGACTTAGGGTTTTCTTTAATTGGAGGCAGTATATTTGGGCGATTATAAGTAATGGATCGGGTCATACCCGGTTCGCCAAGTGCCCTCTCCACAACCACATTCTTGCTGGCCCGTACCCGGCCCATTAGGTCCTCTTGGAGTATGCCCAATTTCTTCTCTGCATTATGAGCATTCCTCATCACAGTGATTAAAGACCCTGAAGGAGCCATGGCCAATTCAGCTCGTATGTCCCCCCGGAGTCCATTGGCAAAGATTTCTACCAAAAACTCCTCTGCAACTTCAGGAACCGATCCGGAAGCCAACTCGAATTCCGCCACGTATTCCCTCACGGAACCTGTTTGCTTGATCGTGAGAAGGGCCCTATAGCTGGACCCCCGACCATCCCCAAACCGATCGAGTATGGCTGTCTTTAAGATCTCCCACGAACGGAAAGGTAGCCGAAGTTCACTCCATTGAAACCAGTTAATGGCCTCCCCTTCGAAACTGACAGATGCTATGGCCACTTTATCCTTTGCTGGGGTGTCATAAATAGCAAAGAATCGCTCAGCCTTATAAATCCAAGACTGCGGCTCATCACCCATAAAAATTGGCATCTCGAGTCGCCGCCACTTCGTGTTGCTATCATCATGCGCCATGCCTCTTGTTTCCCTCTCGCGGTCCTCGTTCCCGTAACTGTGAGAGGATTCTCTGGGTGTTTGTTTGCCATAAGATTTCAGTTGATCCATGATCTCCTGAAGTGCGTGGTGGGTACTTTCCTTCATCTCATCCAAATCTTTCTTGAGGGCCGCTCGCATGTCCTCCATATCCTGCCTTACTTTCGCTATTGGTTGGTCATTGTGGTCACTTGTTCTGGTCTGAACCATTGTACCTGGCTCTGATACCAATTGATAGGATCCTACTTGGGTTGATGAAATAAACAGCGTTTGTATTTAAGAGTGAATGAAAACCGGAAGTATTAATAAGAATGTATTTGAGTTTGTATTGATTGAAGTAATTCTCATTACAATCAAGCTATTTCCAAAATACCTCCATAATCAGATTACATCCAATTACCAAGTAAATAAAAGCAAAAAAGAAGTTAGGGCTATTTCCAGGCTTTGAGAGCTGGAGTCTCCAAAAGACCACAAGAAAATGATTCCCACGGCTGCCTCCCCTCATTCCCCCTACTACTATTTAAACTAACTTCGAAATAATAACAAATCGTAACCGAATGCCACCTCATCTGATATTATCCTCATTCTTCAAACACGCCTCTAATGTTACTGCAACAGATTCTTTTCTGGTAAAATATCCTTTTTGCCCCTTCTTTCATACACCTTGATGCCAGCAACTCTATCACGGTCGTCTGTGCTGCCTCTGCCCTATTCATTGCATTTCTGGTGCCGGAGACCAAGGGCGAACCCTTGAAGAAATACAAATAGCCATCACAAAGTTTTCTCAGTGAGACATCGCACTGCTGACATTAGAGAATCAAGAATGATTATCACATGGTTTAGTTGAATTGTTGTATCACTATTGGCTTTGAAGATTCGATTTTTTTCCTAAGGTTCCGACCCTATGCGGAATACTATGATTTGAATCAACTATCTAGAGCAATTATGATTTGAATCAATAAGCACCATTGAGTCTGTAAATATGAATCAAAGCAAATATATCAAAGCAGTAAACAAAATCAACACAAGAATTTTGTTGATGGAGTGGAAAATTCTCATGAGTAAAATACCACTCCGGGTATATAGGCTACTAGCCAAATCCACTATAATAGAGAAACAACATCATCGACTCGAATACCTCTAGATTGTAATAACTTAAAGAACTCCATGAGCCCGCATCAAGCGGCCTTCTTCAGAACCTTTGAAGTCTCTAAGTGTATCAATCTTACAACTCGCAATGCCGGAATTCCGACTACCAATCTTCCTTCTAAAGAAATCTGAAGGCTTAGGAAATTGGATTATGGTTATATTTTTGTGTTGATGGTCAATCAATGATCTATATCACCAAGACAAATAAGACAAGGTAAGCAAGAAAGTCTTCAAAATGAAAATCTAGAAAGAAGAAACAAAGTGTATATAGGCTCTTTAAATTGTGTTTCTTCAACTAGTTAAGGTGGCTAAATGTTTCTTTATATATGTAGGGGCAAAGTTAGGGTTTTCTTTATGCAAAACTGGCTCAAAACGTATCTAAAATAATCCACTTACGCACGGACATTAGAACGCCCCTCAAACGCGCTTTAAACATAAAGCTTCTGCCTTCGGGCGTTCGAACTCGCAGACGATCGCAACTTGAACGCACATAGCGGACTGGTTTTGAGGTGTAATTTAAAATACTTGTAACTTTCTCGTCTATTGGCCAAATCATGCGTTCTTTATATGTACGCGATCTTCTTCGAGTCTAATTTCCAATGACACTAAACTCATGTCAATTGGAGCTCTAAATATTCTGAAATATCCAAAAGAGTGAACATCACTCTGATATCTCCATCTGATGTTGTCCAAATACTTGTTCAATTGCTCCGAGATCTTCAACCCTCGTTAACTCTCAATTGAACTTGTTTTGTTACAGAAGTTGACAACACATATGGAACTAACAATCTCTCTCTTTGGTATTCTGTGACAAAACTACATAATACAAAGACTACGGTAAAAGATCCAAAAATAAAATAGCCCACTGCCAACCATCAAGATAATGACTTATTACAATATGACTCAATCTAACACCTAATCAATAAGTAGTATTGAAGTTGATGAAGACGCAATGCCACCTCAAATAATCCGCGCACCTGAAATAGCCACAAGCAATAAGATACCCGTGAAAAGCAAATGGAACATAAAGAGCAGATAAACCAAAATAAAAAATTCTCATGCATTAAAAACAAAAACAAATAAATCGACAATCGACATTTACTCCCCATTTTTATCACGAAATGATAATGGGTAAAAATAACATGTCAAAATAACATATCAAGATACCAATTAAATGCAAGAGAATATGCAAACTTAAATTACTCCCCCTCACTAACAACCCTACTCAATTTGCAAAACGAACACACATGAAGTAAAATCTCAAAAATATACAATGAAAAAAATATGCGATGGCATGAAGCACACACAAGCACACAATGAGTTAAAAAAAATAAAAATAAGTCGAAAATGACTCAAAATAGTACTTCAAGCAACTACAATGATACTCATCTATTTATAACATGAGATAATATGAAATATTTTTTATCATGCTCAAGAGCACACACATGCATATGACATAAACACTAAAGTATAGCAAGCACGTAGTGAAACAATAAGTGCGAGTCATGGCTTAAGACCTTATTTTATGAGAGGGACACATCCAACGAAATCTCATCTCATGTCACATAAATTCCACAAAATAAGTGTTTAAACCCAACACCACTATGACCTAAAAATAAGCAACATTGGTTGCATGCTACAATATTCTCCCCATAAATATAAGCTCTTAATAAAACTCTTTCGAGTGAAAGGTTTTTGCCCTTATCTTTTCATATTGGCACATCGGCTCTTTTGTACTTAAGACTCATTTAATCTGTTTTTTATTTTTATTTTTAAAAAATGGGATAACATAAGGTCATCTAATCAAATGTCACATTATTTAATGAGCTAAGTATGACGGAGATTAGACTGCCATTCCAAAAACTCATACATGCGACCAAACATCAAGACATAAAAATGTGTATATGAAATACAAACACAAGATATATTAAGGGTTTCCATCACACATACTCATGCATATAGAGCATTAAGAAAAATAAAAGCATATTACACATGCATAAACATATATCATACATATCATGGCCATATGCCCATGCTCTTTCAAGCCATAAATTTTTTTTTTTGTTTTTTTTTGTATTTTTCTTTTAACATAAAAATAAGAAAAAAGTCCCCAAGGGGCGTGGCTTGATGGTGTAGGGCTCAGGATCTCACCTTGAGATTTTTGGTTCAAATCTAGGGAGTGCGTTTCTTGTAAGAGTCTGGGACAACCGGGGATTTTACCTGATCTGCTTAAGCCCAGAAGGGGTGGTTTGGCGGCGGGGTTTCCAACGATTCCAAAAAAAACAAGAAAAGAGACAACATGGCTTGTCATTATCCAATGGTACGTGAAATTGTCTTCTCAAGTGCAGATCATACTACCGTCCATTCTGAATCATCTATCAGATTTATGTGTGGGTTTCTATCCTATATATCAAGGGACATATAACAAAAATAACACACACATCCATATGCAGTGAAAATAAAAAAAATATGTAGTCGTGCAAATACATAAAACACACGTGCGTACACATGCAATAAGGAACTATGAATGCAGCATCTAAGGTGAGACACACCAAAATACAATATTATCATGCTTTTTAGGATCAAGGTATTTAGAAGTTATTGGGAAAAATTTTCATTTCTCACCCAAACTTTCTTATGAGTCTCCTTCACTTGAGAACTCATTGTCAACAAAGCAAGTTTTTGACTAATAATTGTGTCTATTTAGATAACGCAGAAACTTGACGGACTAGATTTGATGAATCAAATCTAGGCGGAACACGCTTAAGCCTTTTCTTTTATTTGTACAACATGGAGCACTTAGGCCTAATATATCATGTCTTGTCACAATGATGGAAAACAAGCACAAACCTCGAATGAGAGCGAGGTTTACCCACCACACCTCTAGATTGAGGTTGGATCATAGGACGAGGAACAACATAAGTATTTTTATGACATTCAACGACATGTTTATTACCTAGGTTACATGGAGGAATGACATACACAATTTTAGACAATGAACCCTTGTAATAGCTCGACTAAACAAAATCTAATTTTGTTTTCTCACATGGAGACATACCAGTCCTTAACTTGTAGTCTAGCTTCTCAGTCTCATCGAAAAATACATACATCGGTGTTCTGGCATTTTCAAGTTCTACTTCCAAAAATTTAACCTTATCAGCTAGACACTTATTCCGGTCCTCGAGGTCATCAATAACACTAAGGCTCTTGTCAAGCTTCGCTTGAACTTCATTCTTTTCTAATTCCACTTCTTTCAACCTTTTATTGACCTCAATATTTGTCTTATTGATAGCTAAGCTCTCATTGAACAATTTTATGTAAGCTATCTAAAGTTCATCCTCATCTATGGAGTCCGTGGAGTCATCGTGAGAGAATTCAGAATAGACATCCATATCACTACCACTAGCATCTATCTCTCTCAACACACTGGAAGAAAATACAATGTAATTGCATTTCTCCTTAGAAGACTTATCAGAAAATAGCCACCTTCTGAATCACTATAGGATATTGACTTGACTTTTTTGCTCTTAGACTTCAGATACGTGGGACACTCAGATCTAATATGCCCAAAACTTTCACACTCATGGCATTGAATAACTCGAGGTTTGCTATCTTTCTCCTCTCTATACTCTTTCCTACGACGGCTACTATCCATAGTTAAGGGTCAAGGATCGAGTTCGGGCTCTGATACTAATTGAAAATTCGATTTGTCCTAAGGTTCCGACCCTATGCGGAATACTACTCTATCTAAGATAAGTCAAAGGTAGAGCAACTATGGTTTGAATCAATAAGCACCATTAAGTCTATGCAAAAATGAATCAAAGAATATATGAATCAAAGCAGTAAACCAAATCAACACAAGAATTTTATTGACGGAGTGAAAAACTCTCACGAGTAAAAAGCCACTCCAGGCATATAGACTACCATCAAAATCCACTATAATAGAGAAAACTTATAGTGATGGTATAAGACCTATGGTGATAACTTCACCGAATCAAATACCTTTATACTGTAATAACTTAAAGAACTTCATGAGCCATGTTGTGATATTTTATATCGTACCGCAAGTATACGGTGTCAAGTTTTAGTAAAGATGAGTGAAGAGTGTCGAACCCACAGAGATTGTGTTCAACTCACACTAAGTACTATAATTGATAAACTTAACTTTATTTAGAAGCAATTTAATATAAACTAAGTTAAAACTAAAAGATAATAAATAAGATATGGGGAGAAACCAAGATACGAGAGATTCTAGAGTCTGATTTCACCTAGCTATCCCCTATATATTTGTCATGCCAATCAATTCTTATTCAGTTGCATTGTTAATAAGTCAAGAATCCTAAAGTATTCACTCCTTCTCCCGAGAGATAGTGAAAATATTATTAATTACATACTTCGATATCCCTATAAAGATCTAGTAATCAATAACTCATTACGCTTTGTGATTATTTGTTAACGACTTCAAATGAACTATAGATTCTCCCGAACTCTATAAAATTCATAGGTTATATTCTCTAGATCCTATTCAAAATTCATCTCTCCCGAGCGATAGATTTTAAACATGCATCATCTCAATTTGTGGCCAGCAAACAAGAAGCATTAAACACAAGAGAATATGAATAAACTAAATCAAAACTTTATATAAATTAAATTTACAAACAATACATAGGTTCAAGCATCAGTTACATCACCTTATAGAATTATGGAGTTAGTTCATGACTAAAGATAAAAAAAATGATAACAAGGTCATGAACATAATGGGCATCATTAGAGTTTAAGGAAATAAAACTAGATGATAAAACCCGAATTGAATCCCTTTCTCTTCGGACGTCATCGCATTCATCTCCTCTTGTCGCTCTTCAATCCTCCTCATTGGATCTCTCTAAAATATGTGTTTTGTGTCTTTGTGTTGTGTATTAGCCTCCCCATAGGGTTTTGGACAAGCTTGTGTATTTATAATAAATTCTTGGAGTCATTGCGCATGTAAAACCCTAAGAATTTGTGTTTCTGGAGGTCTGCGCAGCGCTGCGACGCTGGAAAGTGGCGTCGCGGCGCCGAAGCTGCGGGAACTTTGTATGTGCTTTGCTGAGGAGGCGCCGCGGCGCCAGTTGGTCTTTCTGGGTTGTTGATTTCTGCGTTTTTTGCTTTCCTGAGTGCTTCTGATGCGTCCGTATGGTCTCAAAATAAGTCAAATTGCCACAAGATCCATATTCCAATGCTTCCTACAAATAAAACATAAAACAAACTACAAATACATTAAATGATACAGAATCTAACAAGATAATAAGCTAAGAATGCATGAATAAATGGGTATAAACCGCACTTATCAAACACCCTCAAACTTAAGATTTTCCTAGTCCCGAGCAAAAGACAAAATAAAAATAAACAAAAATAAACAATTAAAATAACTAAGTTAACTAGGCCACTTTCGTAGGGATTACGATTGCATTAGGCGACCCTAGTGGACGAGTTATAGTCTCGTGAGGGCTTACATCGATGACACCCACAAACGTCATTCACAAACATGCAATCATGCAAAAATATACTAATAAATAAAATAGTCCCGATAGTTATACATAATATTTTCCTCAAAGCACGCTCATCAATGAAATCAGAGAACCTTCAAAGTACTCAATGCAACGTAAATTCAAGTTCTTGAATAAACCATCTAAGCCAGACTCACAGTGTGTGTGTGTAAAGGTTCATTCAAAGCTCGACTCATAAGTAAGCCAACTCAATAATTTCGTCTCAAAAATTGAGATCTGATGGGTCAAACCAACCTAGATATCTCAAAGGTACTCTATATTTGCCTTTCTTTGCTCAGTATGGTACAATTTTATTTTTATTTTTTGTTTTCAACACACATACCCTTTAAGGTAGCATTTCTCCTCATGGTGGTCCTAACACTCGCCCATAGGTAGCTTCACGCTTATCGGTTATAGGTGGTTTAACTTCTTTCTTTTCAATTTTTTTCTTATTATACCATACATTATATCACTAGCATATTGGGATGGATATCTAAGTAAACGGTCATTCATCGGCATGTAATTTCTTTAACTAGCCACTTTGTCAACTATTTAAGCTCTTACTGTTGAAAACCTATTGTTAAGTTCTTAAGAGTCTAACCTAGATCACCTACTCAAGGCATCAGATAAAAATGAATTGCGAACTTATCATTTATAAGATTTCATCTAAAGCAAACAAAATTCATCATTAGACTTATGCTTTACTATCAATGAATAAAAATAATTTTTTATTTTTTATTTTTTAACTAGCAGGAACTATGACTACATGCACACACCCCCAAACTTAAAACTTGCATTGTCCTCAATGTAAAATAAACAGAAAGAAACAAAAGTAAATAACAACACTACCGTGCACGGAGTTGATCAGGCTTCTGCTGGTCAGATTTTGGTTGCGTGAGCTTTGTATGTTTCATACTACCTGAATAAATAGCATGCAAACTAATAAATAAACAACAACACACAATAAAAAAATTAAAATAAAGAAAATAATAACAAAACAAATGCAATGGTTGCCTCCCTGCTAGCGCTAAGTTTAACGTCTTCAGCCAGACGCAACCACCCAAATGGTCATGGTAGCTTCTTCTTTGGTATCCACTGGTTGTTATGACATGAAAAATATAGCCTGGCGGGCTGTGGCAGTTTATCCAAATGCCCCTTACTGTTGATTGGTCATAGAGGAAGCAATCTGTCCAATCTGTGTTTCTAAAGACTTCATTGTTGCCCCTATATTTTCCACGTGTGTCTCAATATTGTTCAGCCTTGACTCATTCTTCTTCAAACCTCGCTGAAGTATTAGCAACAAACGTTCTCATGAAATCTTCTAAGAAAGATTTATGCTCAGCTCTTTGATAGTTGAAATCAGATGAAGGTTGCAAGGCATTCTCTGTATTAGCATATGACAGGTTCGGATGATAACGGTTAGGCACATGATTGCCTATATAGCTGTTGAAGTTCCGATTGTTCACATATTGGACTTGCTCAAAGCTCAGGTCTCCTTCCAATAACAGCATGGTTGCAGCCGCCGTTGATTCAATAGATGGTTGTACTCGTGGGTTTGTTAGGACTACTACATGAGTCGATAGGGTTGAAATCTGAGCTGTAAGTGCCACGAGAGGGTCCACTTCATATATTCTAGCCACCTTGGTCACCGTAGTGCGTTCACTTAGCCATTGGAAGTGGTTAATGGCCATTTCTTATAACAGATTGTAGGCAGCTTTAACTGGCTTATTGAATAGAGCTCCCTCAGCTGCTGCATCAACCACAGTCATATTCGAACCATTCAGCCCATTATAGAACAACTGAATCTGGACCCAGTCTGCATAATCGTATTGTGGGCATCTTCGAAGTAGATCCTTAAAATGCTCACATGCTTCATACATATTCTCAGTCTCCAGCTGCTTAAATAAGCTAATTTCTGCTTGCAGTTGAGCTGATTTAGCTGGTGGAAAGAACTTATCAAGAAATTTCATGGCCATATCTCGCCATGTTATGATACTCCCCATCTGTATTGATTGAAGCCAATCTCGCGCTTTATCCCTTAAAGAGAATGAGAATAAGCGTAGCTTGATAGTCTCTTTAGTCACGCCATTCATCTTTATGGTGTCTGCCATCTCCAGGAACATCCTTAAATGCATGTTGGGATCTTCTACAGCTGAACAATCAAACTGATTCTTCTGTACCATGTTGATTAATGAATGTTTCAGCTCAAAGTTGTTAGTATTGATTGGCGGATGCGCAATCCCAGAGTAATTATCATCTATGATCGGTTTGAAGTGATTTCTGATTGCCACATGGCGTAGATTGTTCTCAATATTTTTAGCCGCCATTGCTTCCTTTTCGATTTTTCTTTCTTGTCTTAGTCTCCTCGCTGTTCTTTCTATTTCGGGATCAAACAGGAGCGAGTTGAGACTTGTGGATCTTCGCATTCACTGAAGCACAGAACGGCTGAAAAAAATTCAATAATTAAATAAAAAAACAATAGATGCAAAACAAAAATAAAAATAAAAATCTAAATTAAAGCTAAGGTTACTTGGTAATAGTATTAATGTGAATTAAACAAACAATCCCCGGCAACGACGCCAAAAACTTATTGTGATATTTTATATCGTATCGCAAGTGTACGATGTCAAGTTTTAGTAAGGATGAGTGAAGAGTGTCGAACCCACATGAATTGTGTTCAACTCACACTAAGTACTATAATTGATAAACTTAACTTTATTTAGAAGTAATTTAATATAAACAAAGTTAAAACTAAAAGATAAATAAATAAGATATGAGGAGAAACCAAGATACGAGAGATTATAGAGTTTGATTTAACCTACCTATCCCCTATATATTTGTCATGCCAATCAATTCTTATTCAGTTGCATTGTTAATAAGTCAAGAATCCTAAAGTATTCACTCCCTCTCCCGAGCGATAGTGAAAATATTATTAATTACATACTTCGATATCCCTATAAAAATCTAGTAATCAATAACTCATTACGCTTTGTGATTATTTGTTAACGACTTCAACGGAACTATAGATTCTCCCGAACTCTATAAAACTCCTAGATTATATTCTCTAGATCCTATTCAAAATTTATCTCTCCCGAGCGATAGATTCTAAACATGCATCATCTCAATTTGTGGCCAGCAAAAAAGAAGCATTAAACACAAGAGAATATAAATAAACTGAATCAAAGCTTTATATAAATTAAATTTACAAACAATACATAGGTTCAAGAATCAGTTACATCACCCTATAGAATTATGGAGTTAGTTCATGACTAAAGATAAAAAAAATGATAACAGGGTCATTAACATAATGGACATCATTAGAGTTTAAAGAAATAAAACTAGATGATAAAACCCGAATTGAACCATTTCCTCTTCGGACGTCACCACTCCGTCTTCTATTGTCGCTCTTCAATCCTCCTCATTGGATCTCTCTAAAATATGTGTTTTGTGTCTTTGTGTTGTGTATTAGCCTCCCCCCTAGGATTTTGGACAAGCTTGTGTATTTATAATAAAGTCTTGGAGTCATTGTGCATGTAAAACCTTAAGAATTGGTGTTTCTGGAGGTCTGCGTAGCGCCGCGGAGTCGGAAAGTGGCGTCGCGCCACCGAAGCTGCGGGAACTTTGTATGTGCTTTGCTGAGGAGGCGCCGCGGCGCTTGAAAGTGGGCGCCGCAACGCCAGTTGTCTTTCTAGGTTGCCGATTTCTGCATTTTCTGCTTTCCCGTGTGCTTCCGATGCGTCCGTATGGTCCCAAAACAAGTCAAATTGCCCCAAGATCTATGTTCCAATGCTTCCTACAAATAAACCATAAAACAAACTACAAATATATTAAATGATACGGAATCTAACAAGATAATAAGCTAAGAATGCATGAATAAGTGGGTATAAACCGCACTTATCAAGCCCGCACCAAACGGCCTTCTTCAAAACCTCTGAAGTCTCTAAGTGGATCAACCATACAAACTCACAACGCCGGAACTTCGACTACCAATCTTCCTTCTAAAGAACTCTGAAGGCTTAGGAAATTGGGTTAGGGTTATGTTTCTATGTTGATGGTCAATCAATGATCAATATCACCAAGACAAATAAGACAAGGTAAGCAAGAAAGTCTTCAAGTGAAAATCTAGAAGGAAGAAACAAAGTGTATGAAAGCTCTCTAAATTATATTTCTTCAACTGGTTAAGGTGGCTAAATATTTATTTATATAGGTAGGACAAATATAGGGTTTTCTTTGTGAAAACTGGCTCAAAACGCGTCCAAAATAATCCACTTACACACGGACGTTTGAATGCCCCTCAAATGCGCCTCAAACGTAAAATTTATGCCTCCAGGAGTTCGAATGCGCAGACGAATGCAATTCGAACGCATATCGCAGACTGATTTTGAGATGCAATGTAAAACGCTTGTAACCTTTTCGTTCCTTGGCCAAATCATACGTTCTTTATATGTACATGATCGTCTTCGAGTCTAATTTTCAATGACACTGACCTCATATCAATTGGAGCTCTAAATCTTCTGCAATGTCCAAAATAGTTAACGTCGCTCTGATATCTCCATCTGACGTTGTCCAATTACTCCGAGATCTTCAACCCTCATTACAATTCAATTGAACTTGTTTTATTACGGAAGTTGCCAACACACATGGAACTAACGAGCTTCATCATGATAAACGGAAAATGAAAGTGAGATTGAAAGTCTTTCAAGGATTCTTGTTGTTGCTGAATCTGTACCTGTAGATCTCGTACCTACTCATGACCATAATTTTTTTTTTTTTAATATTTATGTTGGTACCAGATAAATGTAATAGTAGAAAATAATTTAAGCAATATGGGCATTTAATTGGTTGAGGAGAAGATGAGAGAAATACAACTAAGATGATTCAGACACTTTCAACAAAAAACTTTAAGTGCCCTGATAAGAAAATGAAATCAAATTGAGTGGGTACATATCAAGCGAGGTCAAGAAAAACATAAATCGACATGGATAAAAAATATAAAAAGACTATATTTTACCGAATTTAATGAAATAATGATTTTTGATATAGCACAATAACATCAAAAGATTTATATACTCTATCTAACTAGTGAGGAAACAAATGTTTTATTTGGTTTGATAATGATTTTGAAAATTCATCTGCTCACCTTCCATTCAGATATCCCCTATAAACATGAGTCAAAGATCATTCAGCTAGAAGCCTTGGGATTTTGTCAACTCCTCTTGCTTTTGGATTGTTTTTATATTGAAACGCAGCTCAGCAATCAACAGTTACTTTAAGCAAATAAGATGTTAGTATCTTATGCTTAAATATTTTGTAGTCGAGTTCATTTTCAAGCATTTTAATAAAAAAAGAGAAGGATATATACATCCTTAAAATTCCGTATAAAGACAAACACACCCCTTAATTTTAAAAATGGATAAATGTATCCCCAAAATTTGATAAAATGACGTATACACTCACAAAATTTCATAAAAAGTATAGATACACCCCCAAAATTTTGTAAAAATGTCTTATTTATAGAATTGAGAGAATGGGGTAGAACTGAAAATATTTTTAATTTAACAATATAATTTATGGTCCTATCCTTTTTTAATTACTTAACCAAATTTTTGAGATGTATATGTCAACTTTGGGGATATATATGTCATTTTACTAAATTTTAGAAGTGTATATGTTCATTTTCAAAACTAAATGGGTATGTTTGTCCATTTTACAAAATTTGGGGAGTGTATATGTCAGTTTCCCTAATAAAAAAGGTTGTCACCGGCTCACCGCCGTTCAAATCTTGGGAGATAAGAAATTAAAAATATATTTAAACTTCCCACACTCTTACCTTAAAAAAAAAAAAAAAAAATCCCATTATCTATAAGTGCTTGAAGATAATAGGTTTTCAGGAAGCATTTAGAGTGTAATTACTTTCCATCATTATTAATTATTGCTTGTATATCTTCTAATGTTTGTGCCTTAGTCTAGGGCACCAGCTTTGCCATAAACAAGAGGCCAAAAAAACCAAGTATTGGATACATAATTGCTCCAAATAATATTGCAGAAAGAGAAAAACTATCAGTAAAACTATCAGTAAGATAGTTTCTTTGTATGAAAATGCATTAGAGCTGTCATATTCATCCAGAGAATACAAGACACTTACTGTATAATGTACAAACCAATGACTGATACATCTTATGACACAACGAGATCTTGCTTATATCGTATCACAGAAACGACATACTAATCGAGTCTTGTATTTCTTCCAGTGTTCGCCCCTTGGTCTCTGGAACAATCTTTGCAACGAACACAACGGCCAAAAAGCAAATGCCTGTGAAGATGAAAAATGTTCCTGCAGTCGCGCAGCGCAAAAGAATGAATGTTCAACATCAATGTCCATTTCTAGGTGCTAATTTAACTCAGTGTTGTTTTGTGTATATTTCTGTCTTACCTGCTGAGCTCCATTGCATCATAAAGTTGAAACTGTAAGTGGCAATCCAAGAGCATGACCAGCTGACTAAAGTTACCAAGCTTCCAGCTGAGGCCTTGACATTTATAGGAAATATCTGTAATGGAAACACATCCTTGAATGAATCAAAAGGGATACTTACAGAACATTATTATTAATTTTTTTTTTTGCATCATTTCGATTTTTTTTTTTTTTACCTCGGACATTATAATAAATGGAATTCCCATCATGCCTAGAGAGTTAAACAAAGCAGACCCCTGGTTGCAGTAGCAATTAGTTGACCAACACTGTTAATTTTATGGTAGAAACTTGTAGAAAGAGTTTTGGATTACCAGAAAGCCGACAAGCGCCAAAATAGGAGTGGCCTCATTCATGTTCTTGACATCCTACTCAGAAAAATAAGCATTAATTTACAGAAATACCTTGAAAAACCAGTAATAGTAGTGCATTTATTTATGAAAATGTTATTGGATTAAACCTTCAAGCAGAATGACAATCCTAAAAGAAAGGCACCGAAACCCATTCCACCAGCTGAAATCTGCAAATATTGGTTAGCAGTTGTTATTGACTTGTTGATCAACCAAATCAAATGTACTGATACAAATTCTTTGCTGTTCTGATTACCATAAGAAGAGGTCTTCTTCCAGCACTGTCCATCAATAAAACACCGGCAATAACTGCTGGAATCTGAAAAAATATAACATCTACTCATCAAAGAAATTCGTTGGGCAGAATCTTGAATCCACATTATAAGTGTCTACAAAGTACCTGTACAATCGCTGTTCCTCTACTTCCAATGGTACTGGAAACATCTGCAGCAAATAAGGCATTCATATTATCATTTTCTTCCATGTTCTTTACAGAGTTTTTGATCATCAAAATCAATTAAGGTCAATTTACCAGCTTCTTCAAATATGGAGCTGGCGTAATATCCCATTGCATTGCTTCCTCCAAATTGTTGTAGTAACATTAGGCCAACTCCAATCTAATTATAAACAGATATCAATAGTCTATTTGTAACATGCAGAAAATCAAAGAAACAAAATATTAAAGATTCATTTCAGTTTTTAAGGCTCACAGTGAGTGATTTTGCATATTTCCTCTGGAACAAGTCCAAAAATCTAGCTTCTGGGTGCTGCTGAGAGATTTCATTGTGATCCTACAAAACAATGGAAAAAACATTGCTTTCATTTCCCTCTAGTTGAAGTTAAAAGCGGTAGGATCAAATCGCTCAAATAGCGATCCGCGATTAAGCCCCGATTAATCGATGTTTAAACTGCATTGATTAAAACTACAAAATGGGATCATATATACTCTAATATCAGCTGCTTCTTGAGAAATATCGGCATTCTTTCCCCTAAGTTGCTGCAGAGCGATTTCAAACTCCTTTTCTTTACCAATTTTTACCTGCAAAATTTTGCTCTTATCACTTTTCATTATTCACTCACCAAGTTTTAAAGCCAAAAGAATTAAAGTATCCCAACAGACCTATCAGAACAATTTAAATGCCAATTTGGACTTACCAGCCATCTAGGGGACTCAGGAATGAAAAATAAACCTATGAGATGCAATACACATGGAATAGCACCTGAAAAAGAATAATAAAACAAGAATATGACTTCAACTGAACTTATTTTAGGTCATATTAACACATTACAGTTGAGAAAGTTACCGAGTAGAGTCAAGATGCGCCAGGGAAAGAGATTTCCAATGAAAAATATAAGTGAAAAGCCTAATGTATTCATCAACTACACACATGAAAAATTAAATAAAAAATTATACTCATAAACAAAGAAGTAGCTTTTAACGAATTCATACATTACGATACAATGTTACCATATTAAATGCTGAAAATACTCCTCGAATATCTTTTGGAGTTATTTCTGCTATATATACAGGTATCTGTTTTAATAGAAAATAAAGAATTTATCATTAACTGACAAATTTGAATAATCAGTAGATGTGAATGTTAGGCATAATTTCTCACATCAAAAGTAAATGAGCCTATGACAATTCTCAACTATCAAGTAGCTTTTGAGTTGAGTAAGGCTTATGAATTTCAACATGGTAGCATAGTCACACTCATGCATGAGTGAGTCTACACTACCTACTCACGTATCATGGACCAGGCAAAAGATCAGCCTATACGTGAGGAAGAGTACTGGAGAAAACCCCCACTTCGGCTGAGAAAAAGTAAATGAGCCTCGGGTAACCCTTAACTCTAAATCTAACTTTTAACGGTGAATGCTACCATTTCTATACTTACCACATAGCTAATAATCCCAACTCCAAATCCTAGAAACAATCTTCCTAAATCCAGCCACAGAGCATCCTTGAAACAAGAATTAAATGCCAATCTCACAATAAATTTATTAGTAAATGATGTTTAAGAAAAAGAGTAATTGCAAGGACAGGAAGAAAAAGAAGAGAAGGTACCTTGGCAAATGCTATAGCAAGCCAGCCTAAGGTGCAAACTATTTCAGAAAGCCACATTGCCTGCTTCAGGATTTTACAAGTCAATTGAGAAATAGACTTGAAATTTTACTGCTTCAGGATTAAGAGTAACTCTTACCTTTCTCCTACCTAATACTTCTGCTATTTTTCCACTTAGTAATGCACCTAGCATTCCTCCAATTGTCACTATTGAAGCAAAAACTGAGTACTGCATGCACAATGTTAGCTTAAAAATTGATAAGTCATTTTGAACAAGAAAAGTTCAGCCAAATTATGGTTAATTAATTTAAATGAATCTTTTGAATATGTAACATTACCTAAAATATTCCTCTCAAATGAGTTGACACATTCATCATTTACATTAAAAATGATGCCAGACTCAACAGGTGATGAGTAAATTTTGTGATAAATTTTGGAATATCTAGCATTATTGTATTTGATCATAAAAGAATTTAATAAGCAGGATTTATTTGTTTGTAAAGTAATAGTTGATACTAACAGCTGCTATAGAGAGACCCAAGTCTTCCATGATGCCAGACTCAACAGGTGATGAGTAACCCATCTGCAAAAATAATCAAAAATCACATATTATGTCAAAAAGTAAGTGGAGCGAGTTGGTTTCATGCATCTTAATAAAATCTTCCACCAAAATTTCAACTTTTTTGAGAGATAAAAAGTTAAAAATATATTTAAATTTATTAGGTAAAAAATATATTTTCTTTGGTAAACATTGGTGCCACGTTTACTGATGGAAATATTCGGTTGTTAAATTTACATCACTAATCTATCGATAAATGATGACACTTTATTTTAGCGTCTCATATAACAACGAAATTTCATCGATAAATTTATCGCTAGATAATGAATTTTTTTGTTGTATCGATTAATATTCTATCTGTCACTAAATTCCGTCGCTATTTGAATTTTTTTTTATTATTATTATTATTATTTTTTTTTTTTTTGTGTTATACTTGGAAGATTAAAATAAGCATATGCAAGAACTAGGAGCTGACAGCAAAAAAACATAATTGAAACTTACAGCAAATCCATAGCAGAAAGAGCCGCATGTAGCAATCAAGGTGCTGAAAACAACAACTGCAGTGGTGCTCGAAGGCGGCGACGCCGTGTCGCCGCCGCAGCAGCCACAGTCACAGCTAGTAGTGGTGGTGCCATTAATGCATTCAGGCTTTACTAGTAATCCTTCTTCCACACTTTGTCCCTCCATTTCTTTTTCTTCTTTCTGCAGCTTAACTTTTAGAGAACTAGAGCTCTTATTTATATATATTGGAGGGAACCTTTTTTTTTGGTTCCTTTTTTTGTTTCCTTTTTGTGATAATTCTTGAGAATTTGTTAATCATCACAATAAGAAATTAAGTACTTAATTATTTAATGATTGCTTCCATTAAGAAAGGGAATAGTTATTGAAAAATATCATCACAGCAGGTTAATCATTGGTTAGAATCTTGGTGAACAACATTAAGAAAATGAGATGTAAGTTATCTCTTTAGTCCTTATGACATGAGCCAATTACCCAATTAATCTCCTTTTTTTTAAAAAAATTATTCAAAATATATCATGTTATTTGTCTGACTTTATTAATATATACTTAACCATTTTAGAGGAGTGATCAGTGTAACTGAATTGCAATTGAACTGTTGACCAACCAAACCACAAATCGTAATAGAATCGGATGGGTCCAATTCAGTTACGGTTGATGTATTTTTCCAACCAACGATTGAACTGGATTTATAGTCAAACCATATTAAATCTAGTTCAATTGTAAAAAAAATCCAGTTGAACCAGATTTTTTCATTATTTATAATTTTTTTTATAAAAAAATTAAATAAAAATACGGTTCAACCGTAACCGAACCGTAATTGTACAATTTGGTTCGATTACGGTTAAAGTTTACGGTTTCGACATTGGCCGAACCCCGTGCAAACCTAGATGAGTGAACAAATAGGGGACGAAAGGTAGACTTTTTGTCTTTTGTGTATTTATAAATTATAATTTAATTTTTTTCATTTTTTTTTAAAATATTATTTTTAAATATATAAAAGATAAAAATTTAGTCATCCTTAACCTCATTTTGTTCACATATCATTTATCATCATTTTATATTTTTCACCTATTACATGTGAGACTTATTTGAATTTCAAGTTATATCAGTTAAAATAAACATTGAAGTGGCAATAATATATATTTTTTTAAAAAAAGAAAATATTAATCGTATACCCTGACAAGAAATCAAAAATATATAAATTTTAAAATTTTATTCGCCGATGACCAATCCACCCAAAATTTTTAAAGTATATCAAATTTGAACCAAATTTGTACGATTAAAACATGTATTAAACATTGGGTGTATATATGGTACAAAATATATGGTACAAAATATATGGATATTTTCTACACTTTTGATATATTTTATAATTTTTGGATGGATCAATTAATAAAGTTTCATGATTTATGTATATTTTTTTTTTTATAATATACCATATATTGAGTATATGATTAATAATTTTCATTAAAAATATAAAAAAAAAACTAATTAGTTAATTCACACAAACTCAATAAATTTCCCATATTCTTAAGGTCGTATTTGGATTTGTTCTGTGTTTACAGTAATAGATTAATTATTTTAATATAATATAATATATTATCCATTAAAAAATATAGACTTTTAACATTTGAACAATAATTAAATTCTCAAGAGGGGCCCTGAGAGAGGAAAAAAATTATGTTTCTTATTTGAGTATGATGACTCTTATGTGATTGCCCAGTGCCCACTATGTCTAATTGATGCTAAGTATTTTTGAGTTGAATCACGTGGGAACATATTATTTGCACATTTTCATGAATACCCATTTACCCACACAATAAGCACAAGAGGTGTCACATTCTGCCATGTAGCGTTAAATTTAAGTAAATTAATATAGGGTTCGTATTTTTTACGTGTTAAATATATCTTTAATTATAATTTCATACGTTTAATATGACTATATTGCTTATTATTATCTTCCTTGTAGTATAGCATAAGGGTGAGCAAAATTGGTTTCGGTTTCGGTTCCGGTTTCGGTTCCGCATGGAATCGGAACCTATCCGGAAAAAATCGGTTCCTAACTAAGTGAAATCGGAACTTACCCAATTAAATAAGGTACCCTATTAATTGGTTCCAATTCAGTTCCAGTCCGGTTCTAATTTACCATATTTATTTATTATTGTCAAACTTTGAAAATGTAATTATTTCTCAAAGTTGAATATTACATAAAATTCTTGATAATTGTCCATATATAAATAAAATAATAAATAAAACTGCATATTGCATATTATTTTTGAATTCAAATATGCATGATATAAAAAACCAACGGTACCGAGAGAGAAATCAGAGAGAGATCAGAGAGCCAAAGCTTTAACGGCGAAAGGGGAAGAAAAGAAAAGCTAGGACTATGCTATCAGCAGATGAGTAGAGAATTTGAAATTGGGTATATATATCAGATGCAAAACGATGTATTTTTGAACCTAAATCGATTATGAAATTGAGTTTAAATTGAGTTTTAATTTAGTTCCGAGTTGAGGATTAAATAGAGAATATGCGGTAATGAGATCTGTTTTAAAACAGATTATAATGAGTTGAGGATTAAAAAAAATAAATTTTGTTATAAAAAAAATAATTTAGTTCCAAGTTCGTTCTACCATCCCACTCCGATCTCCTCCTGTATGGGAGATTTCTGGTATAAGAGGATGCAATTATCACTAATGTTCCAATCCCAATTATAAATGATGATTTTGATATATCTCTCCACGTAACTAAATCCAATGAAAAATTAACAAACAAATAATGAAATTCAATGAAGAAAGTTAAAAAAAATTGGCAATTTTTTAATAACTATAATATGCCCTAAAAAAAAAAAAGACAATCTAATATCAATTCTATAAATTGAAATTAGTTTGAAAACTCTGATATCCCTATCCAATTGAAAAAGAAAAATCAATAAAAAAAATTATAAAAAATCGATTAAATTTATTCACTTGAATAGAAACAATGTTCTCTTATTTCTGTTGTTTTTGCTGCATGTTAGATAATGAAAGAAAGTCTTGAATTCACTGTATATCGTATTAACAATGATAGGAGCCTTAATATAGGCAATATATCTAAAATATGAAAGAAATAATATTAATAATGGAAATATAATAATGTCGCAAATTTTAAGAATTGTAGAATCATATCTTGGGGATTATAATCATATATTTGAGATCATTTCCATAATAAGGAGATATTATTTTCTTAACACCCCCTCAAACTGGTGACGAAAGGATAAACTTGAGGTTGCATCTTGAAATCGGATATCAGAATCTTGAAACTTAGAGATAATTGAAGAGCTTTAACCTACGAATCTTGAAGGGAGAGCTGAAGCCCCAGTGAGAGTCGAAGTCCGAAGAGAGAGTTGAAGCCTGAAAGGAGCCGAAGCCCGTAGGATGAGCGAAAGCTCGAAAGAGGAATTGAAGCCTGAAAGAGGAGAGTCGAAGCTCGAAATGAGAGCTAAAACTTGAGAGAGAACCGAAGCCCCAAGGAGAGCCAATGGTGATGATAATGAGTCATATTTCATGACGGTGACGAATCGAAGGCAAACAATGCACATGATGATGTGGTGGCATGGGATTTGGTTGCTGGATGATATGGGTTCTAGTGGAATGTGCAATCGATAGTGAATGCCATTGTTTTGTGATGAATTTAGTTGGTGGAGTTTCGCAGGTTTGGGAGGATTTTTACAGTGATTTATGGTGGATGGATTAGATGTGGTGTTGGCTTGGTGTGATTGTTGGTTCAGTGGTGTTGATTGCAGTACCCCGGTTATCATGATATATATATCATGGTCATTCTGGGCATGCATTAGATGTTATACGTACATGTCAGATTTATGCGTTAGCCAATTTCGTATTGGGCCAAGTTCAGTGGGTTGTAATGAGTCTACAAAATTGTAGAGTTCTCATTTTTGTTACGTTCTTCACAGTGTTTGAACGAAACAATTCAAAGTGTTCACATTTGAGTCGCGTTCGTTCACGCGTTCGAACACAACTCATCAATACTTTCACATTCGTGTTGTGTTAACGCGGATGCGGAAATAAAAAAACCTCATAACCTCTATTTAAATACTAATTAGTGGCTATGGTCATTTTATCCCCTTTTCCCTTTTCTCTTCACCCTACCCACGACCTAAAGCTCATTTTCTCTCTTGATCAACCATGAAATTTGATGATTCGTCTTGCAATTTCTTGTGTTAACCATAGCAAAGTAAGTTCCCCATCTTTTATTTTAGTATTTTCCTTGCATTTAGGATGATTTATCAAGTTTAATCTTTGAACCCATGGAAACCCAATCATGACCCATGTCCATTTTGCATGATTTTGTTGGTTTTCAGAGTTCATGCGCAGCGGAAAACATGTTCTTTAACAGGAAAAATTTAATTTTATGACATGAACAATCAAAACCGGATCCGTATTTTTCTGGTATATTAATAACATATAAATATTTAGAACTCTAGTAAGAAATATACCTGCAGATCTGAATATCTTTCTAAATCGATTTTTTGAACCACGATCTTCCTCGTCTATCTCCTCACCTCCAACGACACATGTGGGCATGAAAGTAATTACGAAGAATACTCTAATTTATTAAGGATCCGTGTACTCAGCACATGAGACGAATCCTGGATGCTGTTTCCTTTTGATTTTCTCAAAATCAAACTTAAGGAAAAATAAAAGAAAACTATTTTGCTTTCTTATTTTTCCAGCAGCCTTCACCCTTTTTTTGTTTTTTACTCTCTTGATTTTTTTTTTTTTTTTAATCAAAAAAAGGATGTCAACTTTTGATCAAAAACTAAACTCTCACAGCTCACGTTTTTTATTTTTATATGTTTGGATGAATTTTGATCAATCCAAATTTTAAGAATTGCTTACTTGTTTTTCATTTTTTCAATTTTCAATAATGTCAAGCATATCTTTTAAGGATATTGATTTTAATTTTCAAAAAAATCAAAAATAAAATCCTTTGATATTTATCCTATAAATTATCAAAGATAATTCATTAAAAAATAACTTTTTAAAATTTTCAACTTTTGAAAATATTATCTCATTAAATTAAAATTTAATTAATCAAATTAAATAAATATTAATTTTCATAATTTAATAAATAGATACATTATCTATTAATAAATATATTAAGACAACATTTGTCATAATTTCCAAACATGAGCTTTATGGAATAATTAGAGTGTAAAATAATTCATAATTATTTTAAACAATTCTCATCGTAATTATAATCGTTCGAACAGTGATAGAAGACGGCGAGGGGACCGATGGACCTATAATTCTAAGCTCCAATAATTCCGTCGATTAATTATAAACTCTTTTATTAATCAAACGAAATTATTAATTCTGGAGTAACTCCACTAAATACCAGAATTGCACTCTCTTAGAATTATAGAATTAATTACTCAAAGTATTCGTCCATTGATTAAATCATTACCTATGCAATGATCCTCCATAACAGATTCGTAAAGGAGCTAGGTATAAAATATCTGTTAACCTCTCCAATTACATCTTTGTCATTGACTTCCATTAGTTCTCAAGTGAACAATTAATTCATAACTTTTATGAATTTGCGCGCTAATCGTTCAGGTCCTGAACTAACAAATAAGAGAATCTTATGAACAGATTTCATTATATCAGGTTAGCATTCCCAGCTATTCATTCAACTCATTCCCAAAATACAAGGTTTACGAAATGTAATAAATACAAAACCATATCGAGTAAATTAAAGAATAAATTAATATGATATAGGAGTCTGCTAAATACAATGAATTAATATCATCACATATATGACCATCATTATGATAAATTGATGTTCTTTATTTAACTGAAATTATTAGAACTTTTCAATTTTATATGGTCCTGTCCAATATAATCTTATTATATAAAACACATTCATTTCTATGTCTCTACATAATATAGTCTGGATAGAACTATACCATTCATAATGGAATGAACTGTATTTATGACTTTGGATTTGAAGATCCCAACTTCAAATCATAGTCATGGACAAATTTTGATTATTACTCTTTAAATTTTATCCATGCATATATGTATGTAACATTTTACATACAAATATATGTTTAATTCAAAGCTACATAAATAATCATGGAATTTTCTGAATTTTATAAAGCAAGTCAAAATGCATACATGGAATAAAATAGAATCATAAATTTATTAATCAATCATGTTTCGAACATATTTGCTTGTCGGGCATACAAATCCCAACAAACTCCCACTTGCCCTAAAGCAAATGAGACATGTCTCTAATCCCAAATTCTTCTAGATGCCCCTCAAAACTCTTTGTAGGTAGCGTATTGGTAAAAGGATCGGCTAGATTCTCTGCAGATGGAATCTTCAGAACAGCCACGTCTCCGCGTTGCACAATGTCCCTAATCACATGATATTTCCGCTCAATATGTTTTGATCTCTTGTGGCTTCTTGGTTCTTAGGAATTAACCACTGCACCATTATTATCACAATAAAGTGACAATGGCTTGTCCATATCTAGAACCACTTCCAGATCGGTAAAGAACTTTCGGAGCCAAACCGCTTTTTTGGCAGCTTCACAAACAGCCACATATTCGGCTTCCATAGTTGAATCAGCAACACATTATTGTTTGATGCTTCTCCAAACTATAGCTCCCCCACCAAGAGTAAACACTGATCTAGATATCGACTTTCGATCATCTGTATCTGATTGAAAATCAGAATCAGTAAATCTAATCGGAATCAAATCTCTGCCAGAATAAACAAGCATATAGTTCCTCGTTCTCCGTAGATACTTGAGAATATGCTTAACTGCTACCCAATGATCTAATCCTGGATTTGACTGAAAATGACTAACTATTCCCACTGCATAGCATATATCAGGTCTTGTGCATATCATAGCATACATCAAGCTCCCTACTGCCGACGCATATGGAATTCGTCTCATATCTTCTTCCTTTTGGGGTGTCGAAGGACACTGCCTTTTAGAAAGAACAACTCAATGACGGGAAGGTAAGTTACCTTTCTTGGAGTTTTGCATTGAATATCTAACAAGCATCTTGTCAATATACAATTCCTGAGACTGAACTATCAGTTTTTTCTTGCGATCTCTAATAAGACGGATCCCAAGAATGTAACTTGCTTCTCCCAAATCTTTCATTTGGAATTGTTCAGCCAACCAAGCCTTTACGTCTTATAATAGTTCTACATTATTCCCAATAAGTAGAATATCATCAACATAAAGTATTAGAAAGACCACTCGCTTGTCCTTGATGAATTTATAAACACAAGATTCATCAGGATTTTGGATAAAGCCATAAAATTTGATCGCCTCATCAAATCTCATGTTCCAAGATCTGGACGTTTGCTTAAGTCCATAGATAGACCTTTGCAACTTGCAAACCTTTTACTTTTCGTCATTGCTTATAAAACATTCTAGTTGCTCCATACAGATGGTCTCTTCAAGATAGCCATTCAAAAAGGCTGTCTTGACATCCATCTACCGAATTTCATAATCATAATGAGCAGTAATGGAAAGCAAAATTCGAATGGACTTCAGCATGACTACTGGTGAAAAAGTTTCCTCATAGTTAACTCATTCTTTTTGGGTATAACCCTTTTCCACTAGCCTTGCTTTAAATGTCTCTACATTACCGTCCACTCCCCTCTTTCTTTTGTAGATCCATTTGCACCCTATAGGATTTACTCCTTCAGGTATATCTACAAGCTCCCAGACTGAGTTGGAATACATGGAATCCATCTCAAGTTTCATAGCCTCAAGCCATTTCTCTTTGTCATGATCTTCCATTGCACATCTATATGTTAATGGGTCATCTTTTCCATCATAAGTGATAGCAACTTGTGCTTCACCATCTTGTCTATATCGAGAAGGTAGTCGTACTATCCTCCCACTACGACGAGGTGGTAAGATGTTCTGACTCGAAGATGTGGTCTCCTTGCTTTTTGGAACAACAATCCTAGCAGTTGTTGACTGATCTCATCAGATTTTAATTCCTCCAAGACTATCTTGCTTTGAGGTTTGAAGTCTGTCATATAATTATTCTCAAGAAACGTGGCATTTTTCGACACAAACACCTTATTATCTCGAGGATTATAAAACACACCCCCATTGTGCCTTTTGCATATCCTACAAAGAAACAAACTTCAGAATGCATTTCCAACTTTGTTGTCTTACCCATTAACACGTATGTT
>SKCR01050282.1:0-48472 GCA_019454045.1 Zanthoxylum bungeanum | reverse complement strand
ACCTAAATGGGAGAAACATTCGTGTGAATTTTGCCTCTAAGAGACCTTATGGTGGGGGGAATGGTTATTAATGGCTTCTGTTCTATTATTGGCCCTGATCTTGTGGTCACTGTTTTAATTAGGATATTAAGTGGCGCATTTATCTATTTTTCAAGAATGGAACTTTAGAACTAATATTTTTGTTATATGTTTTTTAATTCTCAATCATGCCCACTTAATTGCTTATTATGCAGTTTGTTAACAGACGAAAATCTCCACCGTAGTACGAGATCTCCCTGAGACTAAAGAAAGAGCGAAGGGAGAAAGGGCGATCGGACCAGCGGTTAGGACGAAAGCCGATTATGCGATTACATTTAAGACGAGAACCCATGATACGGTTACTCCCACGACCATGGCAATTGGACAGTTTTCCTCCACAATCAAGCAGTTGAGACGCACAGCTCAGCGGTTACAGACACGATCCAGCAACTGCAGGGAGATACTAGAATCGCCTAAAACGGTTGACAAACTTCACTATAAAAGCTTATCTATGCCAAGAGAAGAAGCCTCGATCAAATGAAGACTCAAATGAGCATATTTTTATTTTTCATTTCTTAGATTGTAATCTTAGGACTGTAACTTGTGTGCTTGCGCCCCTTGGAGGCTTATTCACTTAATCAAACACCCCTTGTTGGGACATTGTCTCGGGAGGTTTGAACCTTACACGCTCTTTTTTCTTAACGCATAAAAAATTCCGCAAACAGTTTTTGGCGACCACAGTGGGAGATTTGGTGTAAAGAGTAGAGATGCCTTCGAAAAAAAACACTCAAACTGGCTTTACTGCGGAGGAAGGAGGAATAGAGCAAACCAACCAGCCCAACGTTCCAGCCATAGTGGGTCAATTCGAGGGTCTGGCAGATGCTAATCGGTACGAATCTATGAGAGAACTCAGCCCTAACGCGGTGCGCGCGTTGTTCGGTGTATTCACACAGGATGTTGTCGAACAGGTTAGGCTTCAAAATGCGCATGTCATAGATAAATTTGTATCAACTACCAATTCACATTATGAAAACATGGCTAAACATCTAAGCTCGATGAATGAATTAATGGCCAAATGTGTAAACGGCGGGACGGCGCTGATGTGGACTACGCCCCTCCCTGCAGCGAGCAATCAGGAGGCTGGTCCTAATAATGTTTCTCCACATGGGACCAACATCTCTACGGTTCTCAGGAGAGGAATAAGTCCTGGAGGCAATGGCCCACATTAGGGCCGAATATACACCAAGGGCCAAATATGACACAAAACGAAGTGGTGATGCCTCAGGGTGTTCAGGTTCCTCAGGGGCAGAATCATGATTATATCCCACTCTTGAGAGGACCGCAGCCACCGCCCATAGCTATGTCATTTAATGGCAATGATATGTTAAGGAACAAATGACCGAGATCCTTCAAAATCAATTTGGTATAGGCATACGGCCAATTCGTCCAAGATATCGGAAACCGTATCCTGATTGGGTCGATGTGGCCTATCCATGGCCTAGAAACTACAAGATACCAGATTTTTCCCTCTTTACGGGGTCTAGGGAAGTTTCTACCATGGAACACGTATGACGATTTACCCTCCAGTGTGGGGAAGTCAATGATTTCCACAAACTAAGATTATTTCACAGATCACTGACAGGGGTAGCTTTCTCCTGGTATGTCAGTCTGCCGGCCAATTCGGTAGAAAGTTGGCAGCAGATGGAGCAACTGTTTCATGCGCAATTTTACAAGGCTGAATCTGAAGTGGCCTTAGCCGATTTGGAAAACTTAAGACAATTGCCAGGAGAGTGGGCCGAGACATTTTTACAACGGTTTAAGGTAGCCCGAGGCCGATGTTACGTGCCTTTGCCCGAAAAAGAATTTGTGAGGATCGCTCAAGGTTGCTTAAATCTCGATCTGAAAAAGAAGTTTCAGGATCGCGAGTTTTGGGACCCTCCCCAACTCACCACTAGTGTGGTGCGTTATGAGCGATTATTACGATAAGATGAGCAAATAAAGAATTCGAGCAAATGGACATATTACAGGAATATTGACTATGAAATGAGCGAGATAGATACCGAGTCGGCCGATTTATGTCTGGCCGAGTTGGTTAAAGGGAAACCTTACGTTTGCAAAACGTGGGCGTAACCCCAAGCAAGTGAAAAAAATAATAGAAAGGGCATGAATTTCTCCTTTGATATTACTAAAGTCGATGCCATATTTGACCAGTTACATAAGGACAAGCAAATTAGCTTGAGCGACCGACATACGTTGCCAACAGCCGAGCAGATCGGTAGTAAAAAATATTGTAAGTGGTACAATGCATGGTCTCACACAACTAATAATTGCCTTGTTTTTCGTAATGTCTTACAGGATGCCATAGAATCCGGACGAATCACGTTCGAGAAAAAGATGGCCGTGGACAGCGACCCTTTTCCAAAATCGGTGGGGGTAAACATGATCAATCCAGACCTTGCCAAGGTGAACCTGCCGAAAGTCAAATTAGTGCTAGAGGAAGGACAACACCGTCGTCGTCCAAGCGCTCTGGAAAGGATTAAGGAACCTTCAGGGCAAGGAAACCAGCAGAACATTTGTATTCGATGCAAGAACAACATGGAATGGATGAAAGAATTAGAAGACACTTGCGAAAGGTCTGTAAAGAGAAAGCCATCATCATGGTAGCCCCGGACCTTCGCCCCAAGGTTCTATGAGGAGAATTCAAATTTCGTCCAGAATGTAAGGACGTTCAGGCCGAAGATTAATCGGCCCAATGTTTGGCATTCGTACCAAAAGCCACACTCGGGCCAGCGGCCAGGCAGGAACTATCCCCTTGTAGACGAAATGACAATGACACAGTTGAGGCGGCACCAAAGGAATTATGGCCATTTGATGCGTCGAAAATGTGAAACGAAGGCCACCACAGGCCGTAGCCCTTGCACCACAGAAAAAACAGAAGTAAATAAAAAAGGGGGTGACGACAAAGAAGGAACGGTGATAAGTTGTGACGAACGCACTAAATTCGGCAGAGGGAAACCGGACGAAACAGACAATGAAGAGCCGCCTATCGTCATTCAGTTCGGCAGTATGCCGCCAGTGGTGGCTAATCACTACCTATTGCCTAGGAAATTCAGGAGAGATAACAATTGGGAAGCTGGAACAAGCGAGGATGTTTATGAAGGTGGCGAAACCGAATTTGCAGCACTCTCAATCACAGACCGGGAAGCTGAAGAGGAGGAGATGACCGATGTAGAAGAAGAAATATACATCAAGACCGAATCAAGGAGAAGGGGAATTTCATAGAATCGGCTTCTCAGAGAATTATATGAAGCCGGTAATCCTACAGTCAGGACATTGGGAGAAGATTTGGGACGATATCCGTTCCTTGTTTTGTATGGGACGCCTAAGGTAAAACAGACCCTCACCAGAGCTGAGAAATGGATATTGACTGTCAATCATGTCTCCCAAGATTCACCAGCCATGTTGCCACTTTCCAGATGGGACATGGAAGAGGAATCGCCGCACGTTGAGGGCGATCAAGCAATGGAAATAGGTCTATCAGTGAGGGTGTTTTTCCCGAAGCCACCAACACAAATGACGAAGCACCTGCGACCGTTGTATGTAAAGGCAAAGGCTAATGGGATACCTGTCACCAAAGTACTAATTGATAACGGGGCGGCCATTAATGCCATACCAGTTAGGATGCTAGGACGTTTGGCAAAGTCCGAAGAAGATCTTCTCCCTACGGAAGTGATGCTTACCGGCTTTAATGGAGGGGCGACAACAGCAAAAGGAGTTATTCCATTGGACCTGCAAGTGGGAAGTACTACGAAGACAGTGGTATTTTTCGTCATAGATGGACCAACCACATACAATATGCTACTGGGACGAGACTGGATTCACGACAGCTGATGCATCCATTCATCCCTTCATCAATGCCTGGTTTTCTGGAACCAGAGGGACGAAGTAGAGATAGTGCATGCCGACAATAAGCCTTTCGCTGCGGAGACAAACTCGGCCGAATACTTCATGTACGAAGGGAATTACGGGCCGACCAGAGTTTTGAATAAAGGGGAAAGCCCTACCATTGTGGCGTAGAATGACGAGTTTTACCCCTCTGGGTTGCTGGACGATTTGTTCGCACAGACGAGACCAACCACAGTGGTCTTTGGAGAATCGACACACATTGATTCGAATGAAGTACAGCCAAAATAAGGAGCAAGCCGCTCTTGCGGCCTCCAAGGCCAATTTATTGGCCTTTGTGATAGAGCGAAGAAGTGAGGACGAAGCACAGGCCGCTATTTCGGCCTTAAGAGGCAAATTGCTGGCACACCAAATGGGGGACAAAATAAAAGAACAATGTGGAGTGGACTACTTGATGGAAGGAGGAGAATCAAAGGAAGAAGAGTTCGCCCTGAATGGACGACGCAAAACAAACATCTCAAGAGGACAAGATGCTTTGGACGAGGTAAATCTGGGGAATGAGCACGATAGGCGCATAACTTACGTCAGCAAGGAATTGGAGCCCCAGATACGTGAAAAGTTAGTTTGTTTGTTGCAAAGATACAAAGATTGTTTTGCATGGGACTACCATGAGATGCCTAGTTTAGATAGGACATTGGTAGAGCATAGGCTGCCAATCATGCCAAGTCATAGGCCTCACAGACAGCCTCCCCGGAGGTTTGCGCCTAATGTCATGCCTGATATTAAGAAAGAAGTTGAACGACTGTTGTAGGCAAAATTCATTAGGACGACCAGATATGTGGAATGGTTGTCAAATATTGTCCTAGTTAGGAAAAAGAATGGAAAAATAAGAATTTGTATAGATTTCAGAAATTTAAACCTGGCAACACCAAATGATCAATACCCAATACCGACTGTAGATTCCCTAGTGGATTCCACGGCGGGGTATCAGGTATACTCGTTTATGGATGGGTATGCGGGCTATAATCAGATTTACATCACCGAAGATGATGTACATAAGACGACATTTAGATGCCCAGGTTCTCTAGGGTGTTATGAATGGGCGGTCATGCCATTCGGCTTGAAAAATGCTGATGTTACTTATCAGCGGGCCATGAACTTGATCTTTCATGACATGATTGGCGAATTCGTAGAAGTCTATGTGGACGATATAGTGGCTACATCCGTGACTATGGACGAGCATTTTGGCCATTTAGCAACAGCCTTCGAATGAATGAGAAAGTTCAAACTAAGAATGAACCATGCCAAATGTGATTTCGACGTGTGCGCAGGAAATTTCCTAGGGTTTCTAGTGCACCAACGGGGAATTGAAATCGACACCAATAAGTCTCAGGCAATCACCGAAGCTATGCCACCCCGAAATAAAAAAGAATTGCAGAGGTTTTGAGGGAAAATTAACTTTTTAAGGCGATTCATCTCCAACTGTGCGGGGAAAACAAAAGTGTTCTCCTCTTTATTAAAGCTAAAAGGCGAGGACGAATTCGTCTGGACCGAGGAACATCAACAAGCATTTGATAGCCTGAAGAAATACTTGTCACAGCCGCCGGTGATGGTACCTCCTGTGCCAGAGAAGCCAATAAAGTTGTACATAGCGGCTGAAGAGCAGTCTATAGCTGGGATGATCGCGCAAGATGACGACATGAACATCGAAAGAGCCATTTATTATATTAGCAGACAATTGCTGAATTATGAATGTAACTATTCTTCCATGGAGAAATTATGTTTGGCTTTATACTTCACATGTACTAAACTACGAGCCTACCTTAGGCCGAATATAGTGTACTTGATTACAAGAATTAATATAATAAAGTACATGTTTTCTCGTCCCATCTTGCATCAAAGAGTCGGTTTTTGGTCACTATCACTTTCAGAATTTGATATACGGCATGAACCCCAAAAGGCCGTTAAAAATCAATCATTGGCCTATTTTTTGGCCGACCATCCATGTCTTAGCACGATAAAGGAAATAGAAATGGATCTGGACGAATGCAGTCTGAAACCATGGACGATGTATTTCGACGGATCCAGCACAATGAAGGGAGCTGGAATAGGATTAGTCCTGGTCAGCCCGTTGGGATAATCTTTCTGATTCTTAGTCAGATTGACTGAATACTGCACAAATAACCAGGCCGAATACGAAGCCTTGATACTTGGGCTAGAGATGCTCCTCAATATGGGAGTAACCCATGCGTCCATCAAAGGAGATTCGCAGCCGGTAATTCAACAAGTGATAAGAGCTTTCACTTGTAAAAACTGTGAGCTTCATTTCTCTCTAATGGAGTTTTGTTGCAAAATTCTTGTAAGCTAGCACTTTAAGGAGTCAAATGAAGGTGATAGGGAGACTCACCCATGAGTTTGGAACACTAAAAGAGGACTTGGAGCTTCATCACATCCATGAAAAGTTTTGAACTCAACCGATCAATGTAAGTCCTCCGTAACTTATTTTTGATTTTATTCACACACGATGTTGGACAATTATGACCCATAGCATCACTATTTGTACAGAACATAATGTTGTATAAATAAACTATGTGACAAATGAAATTACTCTTTTATCATTTGTAATTAAATTACCAAGATATATAAATGATAAAAGTCCATATGATTAGTACCACATTAATAAGATATGAGACAATATTAATCCACTAAGGTTTAATCATTAAATATCCCTAGTCGTATTATTATCGAGACTGGACATCGATAATGCGGAATAGACTAGTATTGCACTTGTGCGCGTTGTGGGAGCATAACAACATAATTCTCATATATTTAAGTATTGGATACTTATGCAAGTGTGATAGGAGGTTGTGTTTACCGATGGTACGGAAACAGCTTCACTCTGGATAGACCCCTCGGAATCCCATTGGTAGTATGACTATGTGTCTATGGGAATCCCAATCAGGGTAGGTGTATTTGGTCTTAACCTGAGACTTGCATCGCTAATACTTGCGACAATCAGTATACTTTGGTTTTGGTCGTCCGGGGCTTTAACAGGTTCTTTGTACGCCTCTTCTGGGTATACTGAGAATCGTAGTGTATTAGGTGTGATGTCAAGATGGAAGTATCACTCCAGTCATATGGAGAAGATGATCACGCAGGATACGGAACTAGTACTCTTAAGTACTGCAGTCATCGGGATAATATGACTAGGTCATGATTATCCGATTATAGAGACTAGTTACCAGAGATCCGATATATGCTTCGTACAGAGCAGACACAATTCCAGCCCTAGGCCTAGCATGTGATATCGATACTGGATCGTAATACACAATACTACGTATACTACGCCTGACAAAGATTATATATTCCTTAAAAGAATATTTCTGGAGAATTAGGTAGGCACGGTGCTTTGCTAGAAGCCAACCATGTCTTGTAAATCGGTAAAAATGTGGTACGGGGTACGCACATATTCGGATAGTCCGATAACCGGATTTACTGCCAACATATCCAGGATCTCATGGGTCGCTTCCCGAAGATTCACCGATGACGTATGACTCAAAAATAATTAATCTGGGATTAATTAGATGAGGGAAAATTAATCTAGGATTAATTACGGCGAGAATTTACCTGGGATAAAATTCAACTTGAAGAGAAAGAACGATTAATTTGGAATTAATCTATTAAATAATATATTCGATATATTAAATGAAATTAGATTTCATAACGGAATTAAAATTGGATTTTAATTCGGGTGAACGAATTAATTTAGAATTCATTCACGAGCGACTTTAATACTAATTTTGCGAGGCATTATTATTTAATTAAATTTGATTTAATTAAGTCGCAACGGAAATTTCGTTAATTTGGAATTAACGAACCCGAGTCCGGAATGTGTTTGCGGGCCAACTCGTATTTTGAATCAAGTGGGACCCACAACAAGTCACATCATTAGTCATTTGCTTAACTTTTATTGATAGAAGTTAGTAGAGATTTTGAGATAACTTGTAAGACACTTTTGTTTTTTAATCAAAGACAAGATGAGTGACTTTTACCAAACAAGGATTTGGTATATCAAGATTTGATTTTTGGAAAATCAATTAACACTTCACAAAATTCACTCATCTCTTCCTCTCTCTCTCATTCACGGCAAAAGCCATTTTCCTCTCAAAATTTCTTGGCTTGGCCGAGAAACACACAAGAGAAGGAAGCAATTTGTTGCAAATTTTTCCTAGTGCTAGCACACAAAGGGTCAACAAAGGTGATAGGGAAACTACTCCCGTGAGTTTGGAATTCATTCACCAAAGCTTAGAGCTAAACATACAATCAAAGAGAGGAGCTTGGAGCATTACACAAAGGAGCAAATTTTTGAAATCCTACATCCTCATTGCCGATCAATGTGAGTATATTTCCGCAACTTACTTTGATTATTTATACAAATTTTATGCTTATTAGATCCTTGGCTAGTTCTTAGAGAACCCAACAATTGGTATCAGAGCCTATTTAAGCATGAAATTGAATTAGGGTTCTTAATCTAAGATTTGGGTATTTTTGATTTTAGCATGATTTAATCAAATTGTTTGTTTGAGTATGCTTAGATAATGTTAACTTAGAGTTATGCATGATAAATTTTATGAAAAATTAATTGGATTAATTTTCCCCAAAAATTTAGGCTTGGCCGAATACATGAGGTACCCTAAGCTCATGGTGATTTTGATTTTTTAGACCATTGGATGAGTTTAAAATGAATGGTTAAATTGATTTGTGATTTAATTAGGTTGAAATCAAAATTAATGAAAAAAATCCATTATTGCCATGTGCATTAGAGCATGTTAATGACTTGATTTTGTTTCAATAATGTTGGACATGTATTGAAAATAATAAAGCATGATTAATTATGTAAATTGGTATTTTGGAAATGTTAATTTAAATAATTAATTATGGTTATACACTTTAATTAAATAAATTATGATATTTGGAATATTAGAATTTAATTAATTAGGCTTAATTTGGAATTGGGCTAAAATTGTTGTATTTGGGCCTAATGAGCTTGGTTGGGCCAAGTTGGTTTAGGACAATTGGATTGGATCCAAATTGGGCCTAAAACCATTCCATTAAGTCCAAATATGATAAATGGGCCTTTTAAATTTAATTGGGCCTAATGGGCCAAAATTAATTTTATGGCAAATATGGTGGTTCCTTTATTGGGCCTTCGCACTTGGGTTTGACCCATATTAGCCAAATCCCATGCCTTAAGAAATTAATTGAAAGCCCATTGGACTTTAATTAAAATTGACATTGGATGTTAATTGGGCTTTGAGACCCATTAAGATTAGATTTAACATCTAAGTCGTAAAGGCGCATTAAAAGTGTAATTATTTAATTTGGAATTAAATATGAATTAGTATTGAATAGGGGTGTTCGCGGTGCGGTTCGGGTCGATTTTTTCATTTTTTTCTTCAAACCGCGCGGGTTGGCGGTTTGGGAAATTAGAAACTGAAACCGCAAATTTGATAAGGAAAACCGCGGCGGTTCGGGTTGGCGGTTTAGCGGTTTGGGCGGTTCGGGTCAGCGGTTTGGATTATAAAACTTTTAAGAAAATTTTGTGTTTTCACATTATAATTGAAGAGAAAAAATACATAATTTTCATTTATTCATGGTATATTGTCATATGATCATTAAATATCTTAGAATATCTATTCCGATAATAATCAAATATAAATATAAAATAAATAAAAATATATGTGTAAGAGACTAAGAGTGATCTAACAAGTGTTGGTTCAAATTATCGGAACCAAATATACAATAAATTCGTGATAGAAGTAGAAGGAACCATATTTCATTCTCAAATAATAAGTAACATAGCATATCTTTTTTTTTTAATTCCCACTTTCTTTCTCAAATAATATAACAAAATCTTTCAACACAAAACACACGTGTTGTGTATGTGTGTATATATAGATAAAATAAGAAGCACATTAAAAAAAAACAATAGTGGTGTTTGTTTTGTGGTCCTTGATTTTGAAAACGTTTTAAGTCACGGTTCTTAACCTGCTAAGGCTAGGTACCATTAATTTTAAGGGAAACAGTCATAGCCATCATAACAAAATCTTTTATATTCTAATTTGCGGTTTTGGCGGTTCGGTGTGGGTCAAAACCGCGCACCGACCCGAAATTTGTGGTTCGATTCGGTGCGGTTTGAAATTATTTTTAATATTTTTTCAAACCGCGCGGTTTGGTTCGGTGTGGTGCGGTTCGGTGCGGTTCGCGGTTTGACCCGAAACCGTGTTCACCCCTAGTATTGAATACAAATTAAATCAGATTTAAAATTATAGTTCGATATAAGTCAAGAATTCGCACTTTGAGTACTTATTCTTAAACGAGTTGGACTCGCACAAATCAAATCATTGTTTGAACATTAGATGATCACTTAATTCAAAGATTAATTAATTGGATTAAATTGATTGAATAACATGCTTTGTGTGAATACATGGATGTGTTGTATGAATAATGTATATCGGATGAATATTAGATGGGTGAGGGCAATTTTGGAAATTATTGTAATAAATTAAGAATTTATTAAATTGGACCTACGTGTCCAGCCTTTATCTCTTGACTCTTTGTAATTATATTATCACCAATTCCCGTCAATCTAAATGAGGTTTCTTTAGAAGTATTATGTAATTGGGTAGAAGTTAGAATAATGCTAGCCGGGGAGAGGAAATGGAGTGATTTGTTCTAGGAATAATTTGTGAGATATCCATCCGCATATCATTATTAATTTACGTATCGCGCCTTATTATGCTTTTAGAATGCATGCTTAAGGGTGTATGATGAGACCTAATAAAAGATAATAATTTGGTTGCCAATTTACGCGAAAAACCCTCAACAAATATTAAACGATTTCCTTCCATTGAGTGATTCTCTCTCAAGATCCAAGATTGGCATTGTTTTGTTGGCCAAAGTCAAGACTTTTGTCCATCGCGGATGTGTTTGAATCATTAAGGCTTTGTTCCTTATCATACACCTTGGGGAAGTTGTGATTTGTTGGCCAAAGTCAAGGTCACTTCTTGTTCATCGGCCTCGATTACGAAGCTTTCCCACTGTCAATGGGTCACGCTTAACTAGAATCATTAAGCTTGTTGAGCTAAAGCCAAACTTAGTTGATTTAGAGGAGAAGGTTAGGCAATATATTGGATATATTGACATATATTGGATATATGTTTCAGACTTAGAGGTCCAACTACCGGATCTAGGAATTGGATGAGATCCAATTGATCTTAGAGATCTACCTAGTTAAATATCATACAGCTTATTGGCCAAAGTCAAGGTTGTGTGTTATTTAACGGGATCCTAGCCACTAGGAAACTAGGTTTCCCGAGTACTCCACAGAGAGTTAGAGGCTCGTCGAAAAATAGTGGGAGGCAAGTATTAAATTTGCAATTTCGTTTAGATACTTGCCAATACACGCTCATTTCATTTTTCGTCATTATTTAAATATAAGTATATTAGTTGGACTAATATTCAATTGTTGTTTTAATTGAACAGTTGGACTGTATTCAAACTACTTCATTTGTAGTTGGTTATATAATTGGATTATAGTAATCAATACATTTGAATTTAACCGATCAATTGTAGTTGATTATATAGTTAGACTATATTAATCCTTATATTCGATTGTACTTGAAATCATTGATTGGATAGTTGGACTATTGGAATCAAGATAACTGAAAGATTAGCGTTTAAAACATAATCATGGGTTAAAATGTCTTTAAGCGGCTTCAATTTTCAGATTGGGAATAGAATCTCATGATAGTCCTGGGAACCGAGAAATTACTTTATTTGATAGAGTGACATCTCGGGCCTGAGCCCGGAATTGAGCAAATAGCAGAGCATGAGCTTTGGAAGACTCATAGTGATGATAACTTAAGTGCTCAATCCTTTATGCTTCATGCAATGATACTTTAATTCTGTCGTCAAAACTAAGGATTAGATCTTTATACCATGATGTTGAAATTAAAGGATCTTAATAAGATCTAACTTTAGATCTTAGAAGTACGAATTGCAAAAGATGTGTTTTCGCTCGCATATGTCAGAGGGTACATCTGACGAGCACTAGATGTCGCAGATGATTGATGTTATCGATCAGCTAGGTTAGCTGGGCATTACCTACGTGGCCGAGACTTCCAAAGATTTGATCTTATAGTCTCTACCCGAATGCTGGGGTAGGTTCATTATGAACCAAGAGAAAACTCTTGGAGAGTTGATGGCTATGCTCAAGGAGGCAGAGCCAAAGCTTCTAAAAGGGGCAAAGGAAAAATCGTCACAGTCTTCTGGGAAGACAAAATGACATATCCCAAGATGTCTGCCTAAACTGTGGCAAATGGAGTCACTGAAGCTTGATTACCGTATGGATAAGGCAGACATGAAGGAAGTGAAGGCGGGGCAAGGCTTCAGCTTCAAGTATATTTGTCATAAACATGTTCACTACTGGTTTCAAAATTGGATTTTTGATACTAGATGTGGTACATAAATATGTACTGATGTGCAGAATCTGCTGATTAGCAGGAGACTGACTTCAGTTGAGATCGACTTGCGAGTTGGAAACGGGTTGAGAGTCACTGTTTTAACCGAAGAAACCTAAGTTTTGGAACAACCCTTGGGCCATGTACTTAAATTAGGAAACTGTTATAATATACCTAGTTTGACTAGAAACATTATCTCTATATCAAGTATAACCCGTTGCAGATATACCTTTATATTTTAGAACACTAAGTGTTTTATTTATAAAGATGATATTGAGATAAACACATTATATGTGAATAACAATATTTATATTTAGAATATAAATTAATGTCATACATATAACATGACAAACAAATAGCTCAAACTGAATTAATCAGATGAGATTTATTTGTGGCATTGTTGTCTAGGACACATTAACAAGACTCATATATCCACACTTTCGAAGAGTGGGTACTAGGACGGATTTGATTCTAATTCAAATGATGTCTACGAATTTAGTTTATTAGGCAAAGTGCCTAAAACACCTTTTACTTGGTAAAAGTGCAAGTGCCACCGATCTGTTAGCCCTCGTTCATTGTGACGTAAGTGGTCCCATGTCTAGCTAGGCTGGAGATGAATATGAATACTTCGTAACCTTTACAGATGTGGCATCATGTTACCGTTATGTGTATCTTATGAAACACAAGTTAGGAACTTTTGAGTAATTCAAAGAGTTTCGACACAAAGTAAGAAAACAGACCGGTAAAAGTATTAAAAACATTACGGTCGGACCATAGTGTAAAATACTTAAACATATGAGTTTCAATATTACTTGAAAGAGTATAGTATTCTTTCATAATGGACTCCTCCCAGGACACCTCAATTTGACGGTGTGTCCGAACAGAGAAACCGAACTTTATTGGACATGGTAAGGTTAATGATGAGTCGCTCTGAGCTACCAATTTCCTTCACAGGATATGCATTAAACAATGCATTACTTATTTTGAATAAGGTTCCATGAAAATCTGTTAGACAGACTTCATATTAGATATGAACATGAAAGAAATCGGGTTTCTCATTCCAGAAAATTTGGGGATGCTGGGCGTATGTTTGGATGATACCAAACTACAACTCAAATCGGATAAATGCCTATTTTTAGGTTGTCCTAGGGAAACCAAAGTATAGTATTTATACAACTCACAAGAGAATAATGTAATTGTTTCTCTCCATGCGGCTTTCCTAAGAGGAATACCTATATGCAGTGGTAAGTGGGAGGAAAGTAAAACTCGATGAAAATCAGAGTAATACTGTTCCAGGCACCGAGTCCTCACGGAACACCAAAAACTCATCAGGGATGAAACTGTACCAATAATCTTCAAATACACAAGAACCGCGTAGGTCGGAGAGAGTCAGAAAACAACTTGTGAGGTATAGGTTTCTGATCTCACCTCATGTAGATGTCAATCTGATTGAGGAACACAAACCGACTACGTATAAGGAAGTGATACAAGGTATCGACTCTTTTTATGGCAAAATGCCATGAAGCCTGAAATGGATTCTATGTATACAACCATGTTTGGACACTGGTTGATGTACAAGAAGGCATTGTGCCTGTTGGTACTAAATGAGTCTTCAAGGAAGACATACATGGATGATAACATACAAATGTACAGAGCTATGCTTGTACAGAAAAGGTATCGTCATCAACATGGTGTCGATTACGATGAAACCTTTTATCCGTTGCCATGATTAAATCCATTCGGATAATGCTTGCAAATGTTGCATGTTTCATTTATAAAATATGGCAGCTGAACGTCAAAACCGCTTTCCTTGAACGAAAACCTTTTGGAGGATGTTAACAACACCCTGATGGTTTTGTCGTACCAAAACAAGCAAACAAGGTTTGCAAGTTAAATCGATCCATTTATGGATTGAAGCAAGCATTGAATTCTTGGAACCATCGTTTTGATGTAATCATAATGATATATGATTTAATTCAAAATGAAGATGATTCTTGTGTATATATGAAGGTTAGTGGGAGCGCACTAATAATGATTGTCCTAAATAATGATGACATATCATTTCTTGTAAATGATATTCCCATATTAAATAATCGGTGAGAGCTTGGCTTTCATGAAAAATTCTTCATAGACAACTTGGGAGAAACAACCTTTATTATAGGAATAAGGATCTACTGTGATAGATCTAAAAGTTGTTGGCACTCTCCGAGAACTCGTACATTTTGAAATGTACGTGACCTGGTGTCTTATATGCTTTGAGCATTTAGAGTCACAATCGGGCCGATCCAGGTGATGGTCACTGGATTGATGTTAAGAACATCATTAAGTATTTTAGACGAACTAAGAATGCTTTCTTAAACATGGAGAATGAGAACTTGAGATGACTAGGTTCACCGTTGTAAGTTTCTAAACCGACAAAGATGACTTTAAGTCGCAATAAGGGTACTATTTAGTTTGAATAACGGAACAGTGAGCTGGAAATCTTCCAAGCAAGATACTGTTGTCGAATAAACAACAAAAGCGGAACATTGCTACAGCTGAGGCAGCAAAAGAAGCATTTTTTGGATCTATATAATCCTAATTAGATTAGGTATAGTTCTGTTAGCAGCTGAGCTAGGCCACAGCACAGGCTAAAGAATTAATGGTCTCATCAACGATCCAAGTATTACTTCAAATGGTTTCAACTGATTGTTCGGATCATACATCGTGGCGATGTGATGATCGAATAAAACAAATCAGATGATAACATTGCAAATTCGCTGACGAAAGCTGTTTCTCAGCAGAAGTTTGAGCGACCCGTACATAGTTCAGGTGTAGGACACTTGAGTGATTGGCTATAGGCCAAGTGGGAGATTGTTGGATAATTATGACCCATAGCATCACTATTTGTACAAAACATGGTGTTGTTGTACAAATAAACTTTGTGACTAAGGTTTAATCATTAAATATCCCTAGTTGTAGTATTATCGAGACTGGACATCGATAATGCGGAATAGACTAGTATTGTACTTGTGCGCGTTGTGGGAGTATAACGACATAGTTCTCATATATTTAAGTATTGGATACTTATACAAGTGTGATAGGAGGTTATGTTTACCGATGGTACGGAAACGGCTTCTCTCTGGATAGACCCCTCGGAATCCCATTGGTAGTATGACTATGTGTCTATGGGAATCCCAATCAGGGAATGTGTATTTTGTCTTAACCTGAGACTTGCATCGCTAATACTTACGACAATCAGTATACTTTGGTTTTGGTCGTCCGGGGTTTTAACAGGTTCTGTGTACGCCTCTTCTGGGTATACTGAGAATCGTGGTGTATTGGGTGTGATGTCAAGATGGAAGTATCACTCCAGTCATATGGAGATGATGATCACATAGGATACAGAACTAGTACTCTTAAGTACTGTAGTCATCGGGATAATATGACTAGGTCATGATTATCCAATTATCGAGACTAGTTACTAAAGATTAGTATGCTTCGTACGGGGCAGACACAATTCCAGCCCTAGGCCTAGCATGTGATATCGATACTGGATTGCAATGCGCAATATTACGTATACTACGCCTAACAAAGATTATATATTCCTTAAAAGAATATTTCTGGAGAATTGGGTATGCACGGTGCTTTGCTAGAAGCCAACCATGTCTTGTAAATCGGTAATAATGTGGTACGGGGTACGCACGTATTTAGATAGTCCGATAACCGGATTTACTGCCAACGTATCCAGGGATCTCATGGGTCGTTTCCCGAAGATTCACTGATGACGTATGACTCGAACATAATTAATCTGAGATTAATTAGATGAGAGAGAAAATTAATATAGGATTAATTACGGTGAGAATTTATCTGAGATAAAATTCAACTTGAAGAGAAAGAACGATTAATTTGGAATTAATCGATTAAATAATATATTCGATATATTAAATGAAATTAGATTTCATAACGGAATTAAAATTGGATTTTAATTCGGGCGAACAAATTAATTTAGAATTAATTCGCGAGCGACTTTAATAATAATTTTGCGAGGCATTATTATTTAATTAAATTTGATTTAATTAAGTCGCAACGGAAAATTCGTTAATTTAGAATTAATGAACCCGAGCCTGGAATGTGTTTGCGGGCCCACTCGTATTTTGAATCAAGTGGGGCCCACAACAAGTCACATCATTAGTCATTTGCTTAACTTTTATTTGATGGAAGTTAGTAGAGATTTTGAGATAACTTGTAAGACACATTTTGTTTTAATAATCAAAGACATGAGTGACTTTTACCAAACAAGGATTTGGTATATCAAGATTTGATTTTTGGAAAATCAATTAACACTTCACAAAATTCACTCATCTCTTCCTCTCTCTCATTCACGGCAAAAGCCATTTTCCTCTCAAAATTTCTTGGCTTGGCCGAGAAACACACAAGAGAAGGAAGCAATTTGTTGCAAATTTTTCCTAGTGCTAGCACACAAAAGGGTCAACAAAGGTGATAGGGAAACTACTCCCGTGAGTTTGGAATTCATTCACCAAAGCTTGGAGCTAAACATACAATAAAAGAGAGGAGCTTGGAGCATTACACAAAAGAGTAAATTTTTGAAATCCTACATCCCCATTGTCGATCAGTGTGAGTATATTTCTGCAACTTACTTTGATTATTCACACAAATTTTATGCTTACTAGATCACTGGCTAGTTCTTAGAGAACCCAACACACGAATCACGCTTAGAGATCCCGTGGCATGTCTAGGACACTAACATGGGTGTGATGTCAAGAAGGGAGTATCACTTCAGTCATATGGAGATGATGATCACGCAGGATACAGAACTAATACTCTTAAATGCTGCAGCTATCGGGATAATATGACTAGGTCATAATTATCCGATTACAGAGACTAGTTACGCGAGATCCGATATATGCTTCGTACGAGGTAGACACAAAGCCAGCCTTAGGCCTAACATGTGACAGCCGATACTGGATCGTGTTACGAAATACTTTGTATACTACGCCTGATACAGATGATATATTCTTCGTTGAATATTTCTGAAGAATTGGGTAGGCACGGTACTTTGCTAGAAGCCAACCATGTCTTGTAAATCGGTGAGAACGTGGTACGGGGTACGCACGTGTTTGGGTATTCCGATGACCGTATTTACTGTCAATATATCCAGAGATCTCTTGGGTCGCTTCCCAAAGATTCACCAATGACATTTGACTCGAACATAATTAATCTGAGATTAATTATAAGAGAGAAAAAATAATCTGGGATAAATTGCGACAAGAATTAATCTGAGATTAAATTCATTTAGAAGAGAGAACGCGATTAATTTAGAATTAATCGATTAAATAATATATTGAATATATTAATTGAAATCAGATTTCAATACGGAATTAAAATTGGATTTTAATTCGGGCGAACGAATTAATTTGGAATTAATTCGTAAGCGACTTTCGTAATAATTTTACTATGCATTATTATTTAATTAAATTGGATTTAATTACGTCGCGACGGTAAATTCGTTTAATTTGGAATTAAATGAAACCGGGCCCAAGTCAAGTTGTGTGAGCCAACTTAAATTTTGAATTTAAAGTGGTGGGACCCACTTTACTTACATCATTTGTCACAAAGTTGATGGAAGTGGTTGAGCTTATTTAATGCAAATCTTTAACACACCAACTTGACAAGTTTTTGAAACTAATTGTTTTTGGAAAACACAACTATTCATCATCTTCTCTCTTCTCCCTCCTAAAGGCTGAAACTTGCTTCCTCTTCTCATTGAATTTTTGTTACAAAAATTCACCATTTCTAGCACTTTGGGAGATGTTTGAAGGTGATAGGGAAACTCACCTGAGAGTTTGGAACTCAAATACAAAGCTTGGAGCTTTTACAACAAAGAAAGTTTTTAAAAATTCTCATCCGTTCAATGTGAGTATTTCCGCAACTCTACTTGAATTATTCACACACAAATCTTGTTTAGAGACCTTGGGCTTGTGTGTGACACTAACAGTAGGTTGGAACCACTCTCTGCTGAACCACGTTAATCCATGTCTCCTTGATTTTCTTATCTGCTTGTTAAGTTTATTTACGTCAAATCTCTATAGATATAATCACATCGACGTTTCTATTAGTAATCCCTTAATAACACTTAGAACTGATTTTTACAGTGTACCACGGGCCCATGGATTTAACAGATTACTAATTTCATATTGAATACTTATGTTCTGTACACAGAACTGACAGATCCTTTCTTGATACACACAGGATATCTTGAACATCAATCCACACCCAACGAACGGGCAGAGGCCTGATCTAAATAGATCGGTGACGTGACTGCCATCTAAGTATGGAGGATAACTCATATATCCACAGTGGTATCTCAAGTCAATGAATCACTATGCTCACTCAATCCGAGAAGATTCTTATTGACGTTGGTGTATCATCCATTAAGAATCTTCGGTGAGTCATTCAGTTTCTATCCGCTATAAATACCTACACGTCTATACGAGTCTCCAAGACTCATGGTTCATTGAGAAACCATCGGAATCCAAGATTCCAATATATGACATGCACCAGTCTCTACGGGTTTACTTTACTGACCAAATAGTGTAAACCTTGACCAGGAACTGTCTAAGAATGACAACGCCATGATACAACTCAATGTCAGTTGCGACGCTTCTGCAACAGTATCATAACTAATCATTCTAAGGTCTGTTATGTCTTTACCATATATAAGAGGATGTCATATAAAAGAAACTGTTTATTTTATTCATAATAAAATGTTACATTAGTATTTACAAGGAAATACATAATAAAATTGGCGCTCAGAGCACCAACTCTAACAATATGTTAATGCGTTTAGGTCACGAATGTTAAGCTATTGTAAGGTTATCGAGATTAAAGAAAGTTTGTTTAATTTGCCAACTTGATGATATTTCAGAGATGTTTATTCATGACAACGGATAAAAAATGTAACTTCATGTTTCATATGATTGAAACAGATTCGATGTTAAATGATGTATTATGTTGATATTCGAATTTTTGCTTTGTATGCTTTGGATATTTGGCCATTAGATTGGCGCGTGCACAAAAAAAAAAAAAAACAAACACACACACACACATATATATTAGGAGTTGGCATAAGTAAAGAATAAAGGATAGTAAAATATTGATAATTTTGAACTCGTAACAACTTGGTAATGCTGAAAAGCTTCTCATATGTTTGACTTGTATGTTTTGTTTGTAGTACGAGTGTGGTTATTTACTGAGTTTATAACTCACACCAAATCAGTTTGCTAGTTTTGCAGGTTGGATACCAGATTGGTCAACCACTTCAGCTTTTAAAGTCATGCACGAGACGCTGGATCACCCAAGTTGCAGTCACCCTCTCCAGTGTCATGGGAAATATCGTAGAAGTTTAGATTCCATAATAATTATGTTATTCGTCATGCTGTGCACGTTGCTTTGTATTTATGTAAATAAATATTTTGATTGTTTATGATGTTGTGGGCACGGAGCCCTTAAGTGTTGAGTATGAGCTTGATGTGTCTTGTGTGGGCCTGAGGTCCTTTTTTATATATGATGTCTATTAGGGTTTCGTTTTGATGCTGGACTGTGTTATAGGTTGTCATGTTTTAAGATACATCATGTCCATTTTTCTGTAGATTTGGAGGCTTATGGAGATGGGTTAATCATGTCTTATGCCGATAACATATTGTCTCTAGCGGGGTGTTACAGAAGATTTGTGAGTTAATATTTATTTCCATTAGCTTAAAAAATTAGTTTTCTTATTCTTGTACTTCTACAAGTGTTGTAGGGTTTCTTTTAGTCTCTTAAATTTGGAGCTTTTTGATTTAGTTGTTGGATTAAGTGGCTAGATGCATGAGAATATTTATTGAGCTAAATTAGTGTAATTTATTGTTAGACAACTTAATTGTGATTCTAGAGTGTAATGATCACTCTTATTATACCTAGAATTGTTTTAGGATTCTTCATTTGTGGTGGCTTTGTTTGCTGATGAAAATAATTCGATTAGTCTTGCTAAAATTGGATTTAAAACATGAAACTTAGTTATTTTCGTTCACTGTTTTAGACCTTAAAAATTTCAGAATTTTAGTGATGAAAATTATGAATTTTTGATGTGTTGGATATATATTGGGTGTTAGGATAATTTCCTGAAATTATTTTGGGGTGAAAATATGCAAAAACGACGAAAAACGGCGTTATCGCGTGAAATTATATATTATTTTTATAATTAATTATGTCGTTATTTGATATCGAATATTATGTATATGTGAAATATGAATAAATTATTTTTATAGGATATTAAATAATTGATTCAATAAAATTAAAAATTTTAAAATTACGATTTCGCTCGAACCGTGCTTCCGCGGTGAATAACTCATATCACTCTATTTATAGAAAGGCTGCCAACATCTGGTGATAAGAATTTGATTTTGGTCTTGGTCGACCATCTGAGAAATATGCACATTCAAAAATGATATACTTACACACATTTATCCCTAAAGTTTTCTCAACTCTCTCACCGTAGCTACAGTGATTTACTATAGCTCACTGTAGTTACAGTGCGAGAGTTGGGAAAACATGAGGGATAAGTGTGCGTAAATATATTATTGTTCATGCACATTTTATAGCATGGACACGTCCATTTACTGCCAAAACAGTTGCTGAACGCTTTTTGGAAGGGGTGGTGAAGCTACATAGGATGCCATGATCAGTGATTAGGGACAGAGACCGAATATTCATTAGTAAATTCTGGCAAAAATTCTTCCGGCTTTCGGGGACCCAACTACAAATGAGTTGCACTTATCATCCCTATAAGGATGGCCAGACGAAGGTGATTAATCATTGCCTCGAACAATAATATCTTTAATGTTTAGTCAGCCACCAGCCTCGCTGATGGAGTTCATATTTACCTCATCATGCCTCGATGGGAATGACACCTTTCCGGCATTATATGGCAGACTCCCACCCTCGCTGCGACTCTCCCGTGCGTGAAGTTGATCAAGGGCTTCAAACAAGAGATATGATCCTTCGCCAACTCAAGCACAACTTGGAGGTAGCTCGGAACTAGACGAAGCAAATGGCAGATCGTAATCGAATGGATGTCACGTTTGAGGAAGGCGATTATGTTTATTTAAAGCTTCAGCCTTACAAACAACAACACTATTCCGTCGAGCTAACTAGAAATTAGCTTATCGCTAATATGGTCCATATATGGTTCTCCAGAAGACTGCCATCTATCCAATTTTTCATGTTTCCGTCTTAAAGAAGAGAATTGGCGATTCCAGCGTGAGCAGCGCGGAGTTACCTCCCATCACAGATGACGGTGAAGCACAGCTTGAGCCCGAGTGTGTATTGGATACTCGTTGGATCAGATAAAGCAAGCAATTTGTGGAAGAAAGAATGATCAAGGGAAACTATTGGTCAGGGAGGATGCAACATGGGAACCAACAACTGATTTCAGAAACCGATTTCCAGACTTTGTCCTTGAAGACAAGGAGTCAAGGACCTACTTCCATAGGAGCGTAATGATAAGAGTACGAAGATCAACTCGTAAACCTAATGACAACCCCAAGTACATAAGTTTGCAGATTACATGGGCTCTTGAAGGGCAAGAAGATGTGAAGTATTTTATCACATAGCCAGTAGTAAAATAGATGAGGTTAGAATTGTAGTAGTAGAGTATAAATAAAAGTCATTGGATGTATTCAGTATTTAAATTCAATGAGTGTATGGCACAAGAGGCAATTTCTAATGTGGTTTTACTTTCACCATAAGAGAGTTACAAATTCCATCTTCTCTGATCGGGATGATATTGTGGTGTCAGCGAATTTATTCGTGTGTTAGTTGCTATTCTCTGACTGGGAGCTAGCAATACCATTTGCATAATATATTACAGTGATACAAATTGGACTATTGCCCCCTTCACATATTGGTTTTCTTGTCCTTGCCCTTCACTCCATTTCAGAGACTTCTTCACCGTTGTCAATCCCAATCCAACTGATCAAAGCAAACAGGAATTCCCTGAAGCTGACCTTCCCATTTCTGTCCGAGTCCATTTCCTCTGCGATTTATCAAAGGCGTTACCGACAGAATAAAAGAACTTATCACAACTGTAATAATGGAAACAAAACTGAATTGATAGAGAATAGAAGTATTGCTAGTGAAATGGGCAATACTGAATCGAGTCCTGGTGATGTGTGCTGGTGATTTCTCCCAATGATAAGACTCATTTAAAGTCTTGGTCAAGTCACTCTTGTTCAGCTTCCCATCACCATTTTTATCAAGAAACAAAAATACTTCAATCATAGCATCAAATATGTTCTTGAGCTGCAGTGAACCCATCTTCGATATCTGAAACAATTCCAAGGCCATCAAAGACACTGCTTAGTGCTGATGCAGTCAGTGGGCTACATACAGAAAAAGGAGTAAACGAATTAAATTTGAGTTTATATGTGAGTACAGTTTCAGTAGATGAGGAGGGCATCATTAGGAGATACATGACACAGAGAAGTACAATAAACTCCTTTAATTGTATGCCTTCATTCCCATCAATGTCACAAGATTTGAATAAATCCTCAATTTCCTCTTCTTTAAGATGGATTTGCAATTCATCTAAGCATTTTTTTAAGTTCTTCACGGTCAATAGTCCCATTGGAGTCTTCATCTAGGAATGATATAGAGATTGGGAGGTCAATTTAAGATAAAAATCTTGAAAATGTCTGAGTGGATGAAAAAGCAAACCTCATTGTGACCCACCATATTGCCTAAAAACATTTGTAATGTTTTTCAGCCCCTCTTTGAACAGAGGGAATCTTAAAATTACGCTGTCAATTGATTTGAAATTGCTGTGTCCAGTTGAACATTTCTTAACTTCAATCATTTTCTTCTCAAGCTTTGCATCCAATCTCGCATACTTGTTTGGGGAACCGCAATGGCAAAGCTTGGCTATAACTTTGTTGGACAAGTACCTCAAAGAAAGGCAAGGGTAAGATGTGCCTTGAAGAAAACATATGGAGAGTCAGTAGTATGCTCAAAAATCATTTCAAATAAGCCAAGTCCTTGAAAATTTCATAACCTATGTGGATGCTTATATACATTAATGACAAGACAGATCCTATTATATGCTATCTTTGTTGTGATTCACCGATCACTCTAGAGAGTATTTGAGGAAAAACCGAATTCGTTCTATTACTATACAAGAATAGAGTACAAAGTTTACACATGAAACTTTAAACAAAAAACCTCTCACTCTCTCTATATTTACAACTCTTTGGGATGAATTACAAGCTCACCGGAAGGCTGAATTTATAGCCAAGGTGTGGTTACTGTTCACCCACCTTCCACTCCTTGATTTATGGCTTTGCTTTGTTTGTTTACTCCATTTTCAACTTATCACATAAAGTTGGCTTGGAGCTATCTTCATAAGTCTTCAATGGGTGGCCATGCAGCTGGATATTTGTTGGAGTATTGGATGCTTGCTAGATCGCATGCATGGGAAGGTTCCATGCAAGTTGGTCCTCACAATTCTCCCCCTCCAGCTGCATCCGAAACTATCGTCATCTGACAGCTATCTCGGCTATGTCTCTGCACAGCTCTAGCTTGTCCCGAGTAACCACATTTGTTAATATGTCGGCTGGATTCTCATTTGTATGGATCTTCACTAGTCTCAACAGTTGTTGATCCATCACCTCGCGTATCCAATGATAGCGAATATCAATGTGTTTCATCCGGGAATGATACATTGAGTTTTTGCTCAAGTCCAGAGCACTCTGACTGTCACAATGTATCTTGTATTTTGTCTGCTTGATCCCTAACTCTTAAAGAAAATGCTTTAGCCACAACATTTCATTTCTTGCCTCAGCTATAGCGATGTACTCAGCCTCTGTTGTGGATAATGCAATACACCTCTGCAATCTTGACTTCCATGACACAGCTCCCCCTGCAAAAGTGTAGATGAATCCTGATGTAGATTTCCTACCATCAAGATCTCCTGCCATATCTGAATCTGTATAGCCTTCCAAGATCGGATCAGCTCCCCCAAATATAGACGAAACTTCGTTGTACCCTTGAGGTACCTGAGAATCCATTTGACTGCCTCCCAGTATTGCTTTCCAGGGTTAGAGAGAAAACGGCTCACTACACCCACTGCGTGTGCAATATCTGGCCTGGTACATACCATTGCATACATAAAGCTTTCAACAGCTGAAGAATATGTTATCGATGACATCTCATCTATCTCTTTCTTGGATGAGGGACACGAACTCTTGCTCAGTTTGAAATGGTGTGCTAGCGGAACGCTGACTGGCTTGGCTTTCTGTATATGGAACCTTCTAATTATCCGTTCAATATACCTAGGGATGGCAGTGGGTAGGGTATGTGCGGGTTTGTCATTACCAAACCCGCACCCGCATATGTGAACAAATTACCAAACCCGCACCATACCCACTGCGGGTTTTAATTTTCATTACCAAACCCGCACCGCATATAAAAACAAATTACCAAACCCGCATTGGTACCCAACGGATTTTTTGCGGGTTTGGTCATCTCAGGATTCTAACGAGTTTGTATTCAAGAACTGTTTGCATTTGGAACTACCGGTCTCATCTCAGGTGTGAAAATGTACATAGCTTACTGCCATAGTTCCATTTGATCATATTAAACCTCTTACCAGAATGATATTTTATGTTTTTTTTTCTTTTAAGTTGTTTTGGACTTATTACAACTCTTCATAAGTTTTGCATTTCTTTAATATTGGGCACAATTTAGATATCACAGTATGTAAAGGAGCATAGTGCCATTTAGTTACAACTCTTCATAAGTTTTGCATTTCTTTAATTTAGTTAACGTTGCCTAAAAGATATTGCAACAAGCAATCACAAAACATGAAACAAAATACAAGAATACTTGACAAGTCCGACACATATTTCCCCTAAAGAAACACCCTAACTGAAAATGCTGAAAATACATAAGCAAAGAAACACCCTAACTGAAGCCCCTTAAATTAAGGCAATCACAAGTCTGCCCCTTAAAGGCAAACCAAATCAATGCCGAAAATGCATAAGCAAAGAAACACCCTAACTGAAGCCCACGATCCAGCATCCACAGACAAAGACATGCTTGAAGTCTTGAACTGATTATTCAAAGAAGAAATACAGTCAAATTAAAAAATTAATAAATGAAATGATATACCAGTGAGCAGGTTGCTGCATCAAAGATGAGGATTTGAGGAGTCGAGTGAGGACTGAGGAGTTGAGGACTGAGGAGTGAAGACCAGTGAGCAGGTTGCTGACTTGCTGCGGCTAGGGCTTGGGAATTGAGAGTTGAGAGTTGAGAGTTGAGACGAGTCAGTGTTTAGGTAATTACTAATTAGGTTTTGTTTGTCAGTGTTTAAATGATGCACGCACAGGCGCTCAGCAGTGACTCACGGTCACGGCCCACGGGCCATAGGCCCACAAATCCCATTTATATTTTTTTTTTGTTAATTTTTGCGGGTATGCGGGTACCCATTGCGGGTACCCGCATATTTTACTAAAATACCAAACCCGCACCGCACCCGCAGCGGGTTCTATTTTAAAATACCAAACCCGCACCGTGCCCACTATATATTTACCAAACCCTACCCACTGCGGGCAGGTTTTTGCGGGTTTGCGGGTAAGTGGGCAAAATTGCCATCTCTAAATATACCTCTCCTGTGAAAGCCATAACTTCTTGTTCTATCTCTCACGAACAATCTCCATTCCCAAAATCTGTTGAGCTGGTCCTAAGTCTTTCATGTCGAAAGACTTGGAGAGTTCCTTCTTCAGCTGGCTGATCTTCGCTGCTTCTTGTCCAACAATCAACATGTCATCTACATACAGTAGAAGAGCAACGAAATTTCCATTTGGAAACCTCTGAATTTATACAAACTGATCTGCTGCAGTTCTTTTGTAGCCTTGACCCACCATGAATGAGTCGAACTTCTTGTACCACTGCCTCGGTGCTTGCTTGAGCCCGTACAAGCTCTTTTTCAGCTTGCAAACAAGGTTTTCTTTTCCTGAAACCTTGAATCTTTCTGGCTGCTCTATGTAGATTTCTTCATTCAGATCACCATGAAGAAATGTTGTTTTAACATCCATCTGTTCAAGCTCCAAGTTCAATCTGGCTACCAATCCTAGGATGACTCGGATTGAAACCATTTTTACCACTGGTGAAAAAATCTCATCAAAGTCAATTCCCTTTTTCTGTAGGAATCCTTTGATTACTAGCCGAGCTTTGTGTTTCACCACTTTTCCGCTGCCATCTTTCTTGAGCTTGAACACCCATTTGTTCTTCAGTGCCTTCTTTCTATGTGGGAGCTTGACTATCTCATAAGTGTTATTTTTCTGCAGAGATTCCATCTCATCATGCATTGCGTGCAGCCATTTGTCTTTGTCTTTATGAGATACCGCTTCGTTGAAGGTTTCTGGCTCCCCCTCATCAGTAAGTAGAATGTATTCTGATCCTGAGTATCTGGCTGATGAAATCCGGCCTCTCTCGGATCTTCGTACTGGAGGTTCTGGCTGTCTATTGTCATCCAGATCTGTGGATGATCCCGAAGCCTCTGATGGAGCAGGCTGCAGCTCCCCCTGCTCAACACCCCCTTCCTCCTCCGGTTCTGCTTCTGGCATGTCTTGCACCCCATCATCATCTGTGGCCACTGGTGTTGGTGCTGGGGTTGTATCTGGATTTGCATCGGTATTGTCGGCACTGGTTTTAGAAGGCATCTTAGGCTTTTCAATGTCTTCTATTGTCTGGTCTTCAAGAAACACTACATCCCTGCTTCTGATGACCTTCATTTCCTTTGGGTCCCATAGCCTGTATCCAAATTCCTCGTCTCCATAGCCTATGAAGATGCATGAAGTAGTTCTTGCATCGAGCTTCTGCCTGAGCTCCTTGGATACATGTGCAAATGCTAAACATCAGAATATTCTGAGGTGAGAATATGAGGGATTCTTACCAGATCACACTTTCTCCGGAATCTCGAAATTCAACGGTATAGATGGCAATATGTTGATCAGGTAGTAGGCGGCACGAACAGTTTCTCCCCAGAATGGCTTTGGCAGCTTAGCCATGCTGATCATGCTTCTGACTTTCTCTATAATGGTGCGGTTCATCCTTTCAGTGACACCATTGTGTTGTCGGGTGCGTGGAACAGTCCTCTCGTGTCGAATGCTGTGGCTTCCGCAGCAGGCATCGAACTCCCTGGAAGTGTATTCACCTCCATTGTCTGTGCGAAGGCACTTCAGTTTCTTCCTTGTTTCACGCTCGACCATGGTATGGAACAGTTTGAAATAGTCCAGGACCTGATCCTTTGATTTCAGAAAATACACCCATATTTTCCGAGAAGCATCGTCAATGAAAGTCAGAAAATATTTATTACCGCCTAGTGAATTTACCTCCAATGGACCACATACATCAGAGTACACCAGACTGAGTAACTCTGATTTCTTTGTAGAAGAGAAATTGAAAGAGACTCAGTGTTGCTTACCGAATAGACAATGGTTGCAAGGATCCAGGGCAACATTTTTGGAGACAGAGATTAGATATTTCTTTGTCAAGGTAGACAACCCCCTTTCACTCATGTGACCGAATCTCTGATGCCACAGATTCTGAGAAGCCTCGGTTAAGCTATATTTAGGCTTTCTGCACAAATCTTCACATGAGTCTTGTATAAGGTTCCACAAATATGTCATCGGGCGATGACCATGGCACCTTTTATCATCCTCCAAGTGCCGTTGCTGAAGTGGCTAACATAGCCATGTTTGTCAAGGGCTACCCTCGATAGTAAGTTGAGCTGAAGTTCTGGAACATGTCTGACATCCTTCAGGGTTATTGTATACCCTGCATTTGTCCGCAACTGTATTTCACCAATTCCCATTATCTGAGAAGAACTGGTATTCCCCATCTTCACTGCTCCAAAGTCTACTGCTTTGTATGTTGTGAAGAAATCCATGTGAGGAGTGACGTGGTAGGATGCTGCAGTATCTACCACCCACTCGACATCCTGAGTTGCGGTGTGAAGGCATGCTTCTTCCTAGCCGGAGCATATAGCTACATCTATCGTAGTAACTACTAGTGTCTCCGCGTCATTCTTCTTCGGCTGGTTATTGCCTTGTCCCTGCTCCCGTTGCAGTTTTCGGTAATTTTTCTTCAAGTGGCCTTCTATGCCACAGTGGAAGCACTTGTATGTCTTTTTCCTGTCCTTGGATTTTCCTCTGTTTTTGCTTCTCAGATGAAATGATTGAAGTACATACTTGGATCGTTGATGAGACCATTAATTCTTTAACCTGTGCTGTAGCCTAGCTCAACTGCTAATAAAACTACACCTAATCCAATTAGGATTATATAGATCCAAAATGCTTCTATTGCTGCCTCAGCTACAACAATGTTCCGCTTCGGCAACAATATCTTGCTTGGAAGATTTCCAGCTCACTGTTCCGTTATTCAAACTATATAGTACCCTTTATTGCGACTTACAGTCGTCTTTATCGGTTTGGAAACTTGCAGTGGTGAACCCAATCACCTCAAGTACTCATTCTCCTTAGCTTAAGAAAGCATCCTTAGTTCATCTAAGATACTTAAGGATGTCCTTAACATCAATCCAGTGACCATCACCTGGATTGGCCTGATTGTGACTCCATATGCTCAAAGCGTATGAGACATCAGGTCACGTACATATATTTCAATGTATGAGTTCTCGGAGAGTGCCAACAACTTTTAGATCTATCTCAGTAGATCCTTATTCCTAAAATAAAGGTTGCCTCTCCCAAGTAATCTACGGAGAATTTTCACGAAAGCCAAGCTTTCACCGATTGTTTTATGGGAATGTCATTTCCAAGAAATGATATGTCATCATCATATAGGACATTCATTTTCAGTGCGCTCCCACTAACCTTCTTATATACACAAGAATCATCTTCATTTTGAATTAAATCATATACCATTATGATTACATCAAAACAATGATTCCAAGAATTCAATGCTTGCTTCAATCCATAAATGGATTGATTTAACTCGCAAACCTTGTTTGCATGTTTTGGCACGACAAAACCGTCAGGTTGTTGTAAACACCCTCCAAAAGGTTTTCATTTAAGGAAAGTAGTTTTGACGTTAAGCTGCCATATTTCATAAATGAAATACGCAGCATTCGCAAGCATTATCCAAATGGATTTAATTGTGGCAACGGGTAAAAGGTTTCATCGTAATCGACACTATGTTGATGACGATACCTTTTCGCTACAAGCCTAGCTATGTACGTTTGTATGTTGCCATCCATGTTTATCTTCCTTGAAGACCCATATAGTACCAATAGGCACAATGCCTTCTAGTACATCAACCAGTGTCCAAACTTAGTTGCTATACATGGAATCCATTTCAGACTTCATGGCACTTTTCCATAAAAGGGAGTCGATACCTTGTATCACTTCCTCATACGTAGTCGGTTCGTCTTCCTCAATAAGATTGACATCTACATGAGGTGAGATCAGAAACCCATACCTCCCAGGTTATTTTCTGACTCTCTCCGACCTACGCGGTTCTTGTGTATTCGAATATTGTGGTCCAGTTTCATCATTAATGAACTGTTTATGTTCCGTAAAAGAGTCAGTGCTTGGAACAATATTACTCTGATTTTCATCAAGTTTTACTTTCCTCCCACTTACCACTGCATTTAGGAATTCCTTTTAGGAAAATCGCATGGAGAGCAACAATTACATTGTTCTCTTGTGAGTTGTATAAGTACTATACTTTGGTTTCCCTAGGATAACCCACAAATTAGGCACTTATCCGATTTGGGTTCTAGTTTGGTATCATCCAAACATATGCCCAGCATTCCCAAATCTTCAGGAATGAGAAAACCCAATCTATTTCCTGTTCATATCTAATATGAAGTCTGTCTAACAGATTTTCATGGAACCTTATTCAAAATAAGTATTACATTGTTTAATGTGTATCCCCAGAAGGAAATTGGTAGCTCAGAGTGACTTACCATAAACCTTACCATGTCCAACAAAGTTCGATTTCTCTGTTCGGACACACCATCAAATTGAGATGTTCCGGGAGGAGTCCACTATGAAAGAATACTATACTCTTTCAAGTAATCAAGAAACTCATATGTTAAAGTATTTTACACTATGGTCCGACCGTAATGTTTTTAATACTTTTACCAGTCTGTTTTTCTTACTTCATGTTGAAACTCTTTGAATTGCTCAAAAGTTTCTGACTTGTGTTTCATAAGATACACATAATCGTAACGCGATGCCACATCCATGTATGGTTACGAAGTATTCAAATCCACCTCTAGCCTGGCTAGAGATGGGCCCACTTACGTCACTATGAACGAAGGCTAACAGATCGGTGGCACTTACACTTTACCAAGTAAAAGATGTTTTAGGCACTTTGCTTAATGAACTAGATTCGTAGACATCATTTGGATTATAATCAAATCTGTCCTAGTATCCACTCTTCAAAAGTGTGGATATACGAGCCTTGTTAATGTGTCCCAGACAACAATGCCACAAATAAGTCTCATCTGATTAATTCAGTTTGAGCTATCTGTTTGTCATGTTATATGTTCGAGATTCATTTATATTTCAAATATAAATACTGTTATTCACATATAATGTGTTTATCTCAATATCATCTTTATAAACAAAAACACTTAGTGTTCTGGAATATAAAGGTATACCCGCAACGGGTTATACTTGATATAGAGATAATATTTCTAGTCAAACTAGGTACATTATAACAGTTTTCTAATTCAAGTACATGCCCAAAGGGCAATTCCAAAAGTCAGGTTTCTACGGTTAAAACAATGACTCTCGTCCCGTTTCCGACTCGCAGGTCGATCTCATCTGAAGTCAGTATCCTGCTCTCAGTAGATTCTGCACATCATCACATATTTATTTACCACATTTAGTATCTAAAATCCAATTTTAATACTAGTAGTGAACATGTTTATGACAAACATATTTGAAGTCGGAGCCTTGCACCTTCTTCTATTCCTTCATGTCTGCTTTGTCCATACGGCAGTCACGCTTCAGTGACCCCGTTTGCCACAGTTTAGGCAGACATCTTGGGATATGTCATTTGTCTTCCTAGAAGACTGTGACGATTTTACCTTTGCCCCTTTTAGAAGCTCTGGTTTTGCCTCCTTGAGCATAGCCATCAACTCTCCTAGAGTTTTTATCTTGGTTCATAATGAACCTGCCCCAACATTCGGGTAGAGACTGTAAGATCAAATCTTTGGAAGTCTCGGCCACGTAGGTAATGCCCATCCAACCTTGCTGTTCGATGTCAGCAATCATCTGCGACACCTAGTGCTCGACAGATGTACCCTCTGACATCCGCGAGCAAAATAGCTTCTTTCGCAATTCGTACTTCTAAGATCTAAGGTTAGATATATTAAGATCCTTTAATTTCATCATCATTGTATAATGATCTAATCCTTAGTTCTGACGAAGGAATTAAAGAGTCATTGCCGCAAGGATAACAGATTGAGCACTAAAGTTATCATCACCATGAGTCTTCCAAAACTCATGCTCCACTATTTGCTCAACTCTGGGCTCAGGCCCCGAGAGGTTTCTCTATCAAATAGAATAACTTCTCAGTTCCCAGGACTATCCTGAGATTCTATTCCCAATCTGAAAATTGGAGCCATTCAAAGATATTTTCACCCAGGATTATGTTTTAAACGCTAATCTTTCAGTTATTTTGATTCCAATAGTCTAACTATCAAATCAACGATTTCGGGTACAATCAAATATAATGATTACTATAGTCTAACTATATAATCAACTATAATTTGATTGGTTAAATTCAAATATATTGATTACTATAATCCAATTATATAATCAACTATAAATGAAGTAGTTTGAATACAGTCCAACTGTTAAATTAAAACAACAATTGAATATTAGTCCAGCTAATATGTTTACAAATAATTAATGACGAAAATGAAATGAGCGCGTATTGGCAAGTATCTAAACAAAATTGCAAATTTAATACTTGCCTCCCACTATTTTTCGGCAAGCCTCTAACCCTCTGTGTAGTACTCGGGAAACCTAGTCTCCTAGTGGGCTAGGATCCCGTTAAATAACACACAACCTTGACTTTGGCCAACAAGTTATATGATACTTAACTAGGTAGATCTCTAAGATCAATTGGATCTCATCCAATTCCTAGATCCAGTTTGTGGACATCCAAGTCCGAAACATATATCCAATATATGCCAATATATCCAATATATTCCCTAACCTTTTTCCTCTAAATCAATTAAGCCTTGGCTTTGGCTCAACAAGCTTAATGATTCTAGTTAAGCGTGACCCATTGACAATGGAAAACTTCGTAATCGAGGCCGATGAACAAGAAGTGACCTTGACTTTGGCCAACAAATCACAACTTGCCCAAGACGTACGATATAGAACAAAGCCTTCATGATTCAAACACATCCGCGATGGACAAAGGTCTTGACTTTGGCCAACAAACCAGTGCCAATCTTGGATCTTGAAAGAGAATCACTCAATGGAAGGAAAAACGCTTAATATGAAATGAGGGTTTTTCGCGTAATTGACAATCAATTAATTATATTTGATTAGGTCTCATCATACACCCTTAAGCATGCATTCTAAAAGTATAATAAGGCGCGATAAAATTAATAATGATATGCGGATGGATATATAACACAATTTGTTCCTAGAACAAATCTCTCCATTTCCTCTCTCCCGCTAGCATTATTCATACTTCTACCCAATTACATAATACTTCTAAAGAAACCTCATTTACATTGAGGGGAATAGGTGAGAAGAGAAATACAATGAGAAAAGAGGTAATAGGCTGGACGCGCATGTCCAATTTAATAAATTCTAAATTTATTACAATAATTTCCAAAATTGCCCTCACCCTTCTAATATCCATCCGATATACATTATTCATACATACATCCAAGTATTCACACATATCATGTTATCAATCAATCTAATCCAATTAATTAATCTTTAATTAATGACCATCCAATGTTCAAACAATGATTTGATTTGCGCGAGTCTAACTCGTTTAAGAATAAATACTCAAAGTACGTATTCTTGAATTATATCGAACTATTATTTTAAATCCAATTTAAATTATATTCAATACTAATTCATATTTAATTCCAAATTAAATAATTACACTTTTAATAGTGCCTTTTAGACTTGGATTCGAAATCCAATCTTTATGGGTCTCAAAGGCCCAATTAGTATCAAATATTATTCAATTAAAGTCCAATGGGTTTTTAATTAATTCTTTAGGCATGGGCTTTGGCAATTATGGGTTAAACCCAAGATGCCAAGGCCCAAGTAGGAATCACCCTATGCCAAAAAATCAATTTAGGCCCATTAGGCCCAATTAAAATTTTAAAGGCCCAATTATCATATTTGGACTTTATGGAAATGGTTTTAGGCCCAATTGGATCCAACAAATTATCCTAAACCAAACTTGGCCCAACCAAGCCCAAATACAACAAATTAAATTAACTCATTATTCCAAATCACAAATTAATTCAATTCAAGTGTAATTAACACTATTAATTAACTAATCTAATGTTTCTAAAATATTTAATTAATCCAATTAATTATGCTCTTTAATTCCAATTCATGTCCAACATAAATTGAAGCAAAACAATTCATTATAACATGCTTCATGCTCATGGTTTTGACAAGAAATAATTATGTAATTTGATTCCAATCCAATTAAATCAACATCCAATATACATTTCATGCCAACAACACATCCAATTGTCTAATTTTCAAAAAATCACCACGAGCTTAAGGGTTCTAAGTTTCGGCCAAGGGGTATATTTTGGGGGAAATTAATCCTATCAATTTTTCACAAGATCACAAATACAATTCAACATCATTCAAACATAACCCAACAACCAATTTAGGAAAATCAAGTTCTAAACACAAAATTCCCAATTAAAGTCATGAACCCTAAAATTCCAAATCAAACTTAGGATGGCTCTGATACCGTTGTTAGTCTCCAAGACATGCCACAAGATCAACTAAGAGTTATTTGTGTGTGAATTACCAAGAGAGTTGCGGAAAACTCACATTGATTGGTGGAGGAGATTTCAAAAATTTCCATCTTTCCTTGGATGCGTTGGAAGCTTCGGAGCTTGAAGACGAGTTCCAAACTCTCGGGTTGGTCTCCCTATCACCTTCCTTTGACTCCAAAATGTGCTAGCATGGTAGAATTTTTGAAACAAAAATTCCATGGAGAGAGGCCTCAAGTTTCGGCCAAGAGAAGCAAAAAAGGGGGAGAGAGTGAATAGTGTGTTTCTAAAACAATTGTGTGTTTCTAAAACAATTGTGTGTTTTTAAATGGTTTCAAAAACCATGTTGGATAAAGCCAAGTGGTTTTGAAAAAACCATTTGCTTTTTGCCAACTACCACCATCACATTTTGACAAGTGATGTGACTAGTGGGTCCCACACTTAAATTCAAAATTCAAGTCGGGTGGCTCAACACACTTCGGGCTCGGTTTCGTTTATTCCGAATAAACGAATTTTCTGTTGCGACGTAATTAAATCTAATTTAATTAAATTATAATACCCAGTAAAATTATTACGGAAGTCACTCGCGAATTAATTCTAAATTAATTCGTTCGCTTGAATTAAAATCCAATTTTAATTCCGCATTGAAATCTACAATTTATATATCTAATATATTATTTTAGCCCAATTAAATAAATTAAATAGTAAAATCTAATTTCACTATTAAATTTATTTTTCCGATTAATTCTAAATTATTCGCGTTCTCTCTTCTCGATAAATTTATTCCCAGATAAATTCTCGACGCAATTAATCCCAGATTAATTCTTTCTCTTTTAATTAAACGCAGATTAATTATTGCCGTAATTAATCCCAAATTAATTTTCTCTTTCATAATTAATTCCCAGATTAATTATCTATTCGAGTCAAATGTCATCGGTGAATCTTTGGGAGGCGACCCAAGAGTTCCCTGGATATGTTGGCAGTAAATACGGTTATCGGACTATCCGAATACGTACGTACCTAGTACCACGTTCTTACCGATTTACAAGACATGGTTGGCTTCTAGCAAAGCACCGTGCCTACCCAATTCTCCAGAAATATATTCAACATGGAATATACATAATCTATATCAGGCGTAGTATACGTAGTATCACGTATTACGATCCAGTATCGGATGTCACATGCTAGGCCTGGGGCTGGAATTGTGTATGCCCCGTACGAAGCATATATCGGATTAACAACAACTAGTCTCTTTAATCGGATAATCATGACCTTGTCATATTATCCCGATAGCTGCAGAATTTAAGAGAGTATCAGTTCTGTATCCCTGCGTGATCATCATCTCCATATTACTAAAGTGATACTTCCATCTTAACATCACACCTAATACACTACGATTCTCAGTATACCCAGAAGAGGCGTACACAGAACCTGTTAAAGCCCCGGATGACCAAAACCAAAGTATACTGATTGTCGTAAGTATTAGCGATGCAAGTCTCAAGTTAAGACCAAATACACCTACCCTGATTCGGACTCCCATAGACACATAGTAATACTACCAATGGGATTTCGAGGGGTCTATCCAGAGCGAAGCTGTTTCCATACCATCGGTAAACAGAACCTCCTATTACACTTGCATGAGTATCCAATATCCAAATATATGAGAACTATGCTGTTACACTTCCATAACACGCACAAGTGTAATACTAGCCTATTCCACATTATCGATGTCCAGTTTCGATAATACTACGACTATGGATATTTAATGATTAAACCTTAGTGGATTATTACTGTCTCATATCTTATTAATCTGGTACTAATCATATGGACTTTTATCATTTATATATCCCGGTAATCCAATTACAAATGATAAAAGAGCAATTTCCTTTGTCACATAGTTAATTTGTACAACACCACCATGTTCTGTACAAATAGTGATGCTATGGGTCATAATTGTCCAACACTGGTACCATTGGAAAATTTAGAAACAATGCTACAACTTTCATGTTAAGAATATTTCCAAAGGGTAGAACGAAGTCAATTTTAGGCTTAAAATGCAGCCTATGATGCAATGACAAGAATGACCAAAATTTGAACATGTATGCTCATTTTTAATAATATTTTATTAAGGAAAAAAAATCAAGCCAACTTGTGGCTGATATAATTTATCTTCTTTCTCATTTTCCTTCAAAACTAACGACCAAACTCCATCATTCTCCTTCATTTTCTCAGCTAATAAACAAGTTTGGATTGGTGTGTTTCTTGCATTTTTTTCAAGAATTTTTGGAGCAAGGTAAGCCTCACATTCTTTACCCTAGCATTCACTTTGTATTTTAGCACAATATTTCAAGTCCATCATGTAAACCCATGAAAAACCCAAGCTAGAATCATCAACAATTTGCATGATTATGTCAACTATAGAGTTAATTGAACTTTAGTTGATGTGTATTGTCATGGTGATGCAAGATTTGAGATGAATTAGAAACTTCGGGTTTGAGTTTGATGTTTCCATAAACCCCTTATGTTTTATGATGTAATTGAAGCATGGATTGGTTGGGGAGTGCCCATGTTGGATGTGGTTGAGTTGGTTTTGCCAAAGGAGTTGTTAGTAAAGTGATGCAGAGCAACTATGAAGTCGGGGTCGCATCGCGATGCATAAGATGTTAAGTTACGACGCGACATCAAAATGAGCTCTCTGACCTAGATTTCACCTAACGCGAGTCGTGATGTAGAAGGAGTCGTGTCGCTAAGCTAGAAGCATCAGATTGGCGTCACGACACACACCATCTTGCACCGCAACGAATAGTCAATTTTAGGAAAAGATTCTAGTTTGTTTCTGATCGTGTCCTAGAATGTCAATTAGCATCTTAAGCTTCCTTGTCAGCATGGATACACATATCATTGCACGTACACGTTTAGAATCATGAGTATCTTAGTATGATAATCGTATTTCGCTCATACGTTTATATATCCTACAAGTTCCACATAGGAAGTTCCAGCCAGTTCTATGCATCAGCATAAGTAGCATGATTTTTCGTTTGTTCTGTGAATGGATGCTATGTTTTTCTACTTTATATGATAATCGTATTTCGCTCATAAGTGTTTTACATCAAATATTTATTTATTATTATTTTGAATTTCAGAATAATAGGAATATGTTTTCATTTGATTATGTTTCCATGCTTTCTAGCTCGAAAGTTAGTGTGATAATTTATACATGTTTTCAGAATACATGATAACCTCAGATCGTGATGACTTATACGGGATTCATGTACATATGATTTTTCTAATTAGTAATGGTTTACACATATTTTCAAGTCACATATATATCTTTTATCTACGATATATGATTAAGATTTTGTCTAGAAGTAAAATGCTTTCAAAAACACCAATAGAGTGTCACCGCCTCAGCATAGCGTCACAGGTTCGCTCAGTTCAGTAGATCTAATGATCCTTTGGTGACCCTCTGTAACACCCCGATAATCCCGACGACTACTACCCGGTAATTCCAATGACTACTACGATAAAATATGGCATAATAAATGATATGAATCATGTTCAAGTATGTATGTGCTCATGAAATGACTTTTCGGACATTCGATAAATTCCTTGCAGTTTCGATACAGAACTTATTTGAAGATTAAATCCAGATAGTCCTTAGTATGTGGGCCATAATATTTTCATATGATCTCTAATTTTTATAAATTTTATATCGTCGGAATGCTAAGACCGAGACCTATAACCTCTGCGTTGGACATATTTCCAAATTCAAATCAGAAGTAAGTCAAAAATTAGGATTACCGTGGCTACAATAGTAAATTTTGAGAATGACTTAGAATTGAGTGATATGGCACAACCTTAGCCACTCACTTCGTTACAAAAATCAGCCATTTGCCTATAAATAAGGGATTATTCATTCAACTCTCTTTCAAGCCCAAAAACATGAAGGGCAAAGGCACGAATGGTGTTCGGTCATGCTTCCTCTTTTCTTCTTATCCTCATTTTTCAAGTAATTCTTGATCCATCCAGGCACAATTCCAAGCATGGTGAGCTTCCTTTCTCTTTTTATCCTCTCGTTTTTTAGTTTTGGGCAAAGAAAATGAAGCCTCAAATTTATTATCATGCATACCCTAGGAATTAGATGGCCTTGATGATGTTATTAGCATGAATTTTGAGAAGAGTCTTAATAGTATTAGCATGGAATGTAGTCTTTATGTGTATGAATGTGTTGGAGGAAATTATTATTTGTGTTGGATGATGTTCTAGACAAGTTATAGTTAGAGACGTGCTAATGTGAAGGTGTTAGTGTGATGGTAGTGTTGGAATTGATCTGGGCAGTGATAATGGAGAGCTGGTATTTGGCCCCGAGATCGGGCTAGTGTCGCAATGTATACGGGATATCGTCACGACTTTGAATGTGAAAATACCCTCTACCTTAGCTCGGTGTGTGTGGGAGTCACACTAAACATGAGAATACCCTCTACCTCGGGTCAATCGTATGGAAGACTCGGGTTGGTCGTGTAAAATACTCGGATTGGTCATGTGGAAGCCTCGGGTCAGTCGTGTGGAAACATCACGTCGGTCGTGTGGAACTCACAAAGCTCAGCACCTGGCGTCGCGACGCAGAACATGAAATGCTCTTTGTTTCATTCTGATTGTATGAGTGTCACGACGGGCAAGACATAGAGTCGTGACGCGCAGCAAGACCAATTTCATTCCCTTCCAGTTTCGCCCTAGGATGTTAAAATTCGTTAGCACACTAGCTATGCTAATACGTATGCAACATGCATGAGCATCCACTACATCCATGACCATGATTAGATTCTAGTTTATATATGCTAACCATACTCGGATACAAGACGGGCTAGATTTTCCATAGGGACCTCTTCAGTCCCATCCAGGATCATTGGCAATAGTTATCAATATGTGAGTGGATAATTTTATTTTATGTTTTCTTAACTTATAATGTTTCAAGTTTTGAAGTTTTATTTGTTTTGGGACTTTAATTTGACAAAGAATATGCGTAATGATTAAATCTTTCTGTCTAAACGCTTGTTTAATGTTTTCATGATTTCTGAATTATCTATATGTTTCCACTGAAATACTCGATTGATGATACGTTTTCGCCCCGATGCTTGTTGCATGTTTTTATGTTTTTCTGACTCATCATATGTTTCCACCGGGGTGCTTATTTAGGGTTTTGTCTATCAGAAATTGATTGACTCATTATCTTGTCGACAAGGGATCGTTCGTTCCTCGCTCAGTCTTTGCGCGCGAATTGGACGTTGAGCGCTTGATATGTTTTTGATGATACATGCATGAAAAATGATTTATGGAAATGTTTTAGAATTTTTCTCATGGTTTTGTTATTTTTAGTATCCACTCATCAGGTCGTTCAAACGATCTGACCCCCTAAAACCAAAGTTTGTTTTGAATGTAGCTTTATCTGGTGAGTCATAACTGAAAAGAAGCCTGAGATCGAGGAAGTGAGTCACTGCAGTCACTAGAGTATGGGTCTATCATGCTAAGTTTATTATCCGTATTTGGATAAAATACATGTATGTCAGTTTGAGTCAAGTCTGAATGGATATAATGTTATTTAAATCAAATATAAGTATTTATTTAAAGTCAGTAAGTTGTTTATATAGCACTAATTGGCTCATGAATTGGTTTAATAAATGTTTGTTATAGATATAGTCTAGAAATTTGGAAATAGTTAAGGGCTCAGGGTGGTGGTGAGGATCCATCACCTGTCGGTAACATCTCCGTATTGGGGATGTTACAAAGATGGTATCAAAGCATGGTCTTGGGGTCAATGACTGTAGTAGGAGAGTGATATTGTCTTATATGTGTTGTATGCCCGAGGTACCCATATATAAAAGGGCTACTCTCAAGTATCCTCGATTGTAGTATGTTTACCTTTACCATAGTATATGATATCCAATAGAGATAAGTGAGACTAACCATAGAAAATTTTTCGACTAGAGACAGAAACCAGATATGTGGATACGCGACAGAGTGCCGAATTATGTTCAAAATTAGTTTTCCCCCGCTGAGGGATGATGGGGTAGTAAGTTGAGATTGTTCAGGAAAAAGAATATAGAGAGAATCTTATAAGCCTAATAGATATTTCAGACAAGTAAGCAATCATTGAGCTATAAAGTAATTTTTGTATTGAACAAGTGCCATGGTGTAGAGGTATCGACATATTAGTAGTATAATTAAACTTCACTATGAAACCTATGTTAGGGTTGGTGCTCCGAGTGCCAATCCGGATCGTATTTATATCCGATTCATAAATACGAGCAATTGTATTTTCCATAATATTACTATTTTTAGTGGTAGCACCATTGTCTTTTATACACTTATTCGATCTATTCACGATTAAATATTTGATTATGATTAGATCGAAACTGAATCTGGTTCAGTGATACGTGTATATTAGACAAAGACCCTAGGATTTACAGTATAGTGCGCAGTTACAACGTAGTTTGTAATTAACATTGGGAAGCGCACTATTAGTTGTATATCCTTAAATAAAGTTTCTGGTCAAGATTTGCTAACACGGGTCAGTTAGTAAAATCCGCTGAGACCAGTACATGTCGTATATCGTGACTTGTTTCGATGATTTATCCCAGTGAACCATGAGTCTCAGGAGACTCGTATAGACATGTAGGTGTTTATTTGATAAGACACTGAATAACTCACGGAAGGTTTCCTAATAGATTGTACACCAACGTCAATAGGAACCTTCTCGAGATGACCGAGCATAGTGGTCCTTCGACTTGAGATACCACTGTGGATATGTGAGCTATCCTCCATACTTTGATGGCAGTCACGTCAACGATCTATTCATGATCAGACCTCCGCTTGTTCATTGGGTGTGGACTGATGCTCATGATATCCTGTGCGTATCAAGATAGGATCCGTCAGTCCTGTGTACAGGGCATAGGCATCCAGCACGTGTTTACGATCTAGTAAATCCATGGCCGTGGTATAACGTCGGAAATTAGTTCCGAGTGTTATTTCGAGATCGTAAATTGAAAGTCGATTGTATTATACCGAACTGATTTGACGTTCTGATCTATATCTCAGGTATAATATGGATGGCCTGTGACGGAGGGATTATACGTATGCTATGACCTCGACTTGGATAGTTTAGCGAGATTATCTGTGGTCGTCATAATCTATGAGTGGGTGGATTATGGACACGAAATTGGATTTCGTGACGGATAGACCTAAATTTAGAGAGTCCCACAATATGAAGTGTACTCGTTGAGCACTTGGGCAACTCGATATGAATAATACGAATTATTCATAATACTTCACTAGATTAAATGAGTTAATTCGGATCGTTTAATCGGTTAAACGATAACACATGCATTAGGGAATTTTTGTCCGATAATAATTATTGTGTATTTGTATTTGATACATAATACGATTAGATATAAATTAATTATTTGTCAAATGAGATTTTCACACATGCCATAAATATATGTATTTATTATTTAATCTAAATAAAATACATATATTTGTGTAAATTAATTGTTTAATTATTTAATAGTTAAATAATTAAATAATTAATTTTTTCCAACCTTATCCATTTATTATAATTGTTATGACAAATGGTGGATTATAATTGGATGACTTGGCATGAATTAATTATGCTTTATATATGTTCAATTTTGATTGGAAATTATAAAGTATATATATTGACATTTATTTAATAAATTTTGGAAAAGGACAAAAATGCCCTTGACCCATAATTTCGTTTTTTTATATGAAAAGGAGAGAGAAAAATTGTTTTGATCATCTTCATTCATTCTAAGAATCATCCGAGAGCCTCCACCAAATGGGTTTCATGAATTTCAAATTAGTTTGACAAGTTCATGAAGAATTTTGAAGGAAATTCAAGAAAAAACCTTGGGAATTTGAATATTAATAGGTAATCCTTCATCCTCTTGAGCTTAGCAAGTTGTTTCTTGTTTCTTGAATTATTAAATATGATCTAGGGTTCCTGAAATTCTGAAAATTTGGGGCTTTTGGTTGTGATTGTTGGTGATGGAAGAATAGGCATGTGTGAAGTAGAAATTGGGTGGAATTAATGTAATTTGCATCCCATTTATTCAAATTGTTGTAGGACAACATAATTGTCATTCTAGAGTGTAAAAGCCACTCATTTTATGCCTAGAATTGTTCTAGAGTGATTCATATGTGTGGTGACTTGATTTGATGTATTGATTAATTAGATTAATCATGGCATTTTCGGTTCTGCAGATCAGATCTATTAAAACTGAAAGTTATGTGATGATTTTTATGTCTTACGAATATAATGGATGTGTTTTGGGAGTTGGCACAATTTTCGGAATGTGTTTCAGACTTGAAATAAGCGAAAACGGCCAAAAACGGCGTTACCGGGTGGATTTTGAGCCAACCGGGTGACGGCTGTGAAAATGGTGATTCTGTCACTGTTTAGGAAGTCCATGAACTGCCCCGACACTATTGGATCTGACCTGGGCAATTTCCATAAATTTCGGGTAGTCAGTTCGGTCAAAAACGTGTTTTAGACAATTTTGCGAAAAAACGGTTTTTGTAAAAGTTTCACGAGTTTTCAACTTATTTATGTTAATATTTGATATTGAATTAATAGGTTTAGGTGATATATGAATAAATTATTCATATTAGATATTGAATAATTTATTCGGTATTTTGAAAAAGTTTTAAAATACGATTTTGCCCGAACCCGCGCTTCGGCTGCGCCCATTGCCCAAAACCCCAACAAAAATGGTATCAGAGAAAGGTTTGATGCTTCATCCATTACATTATTCATGCTTGATATTTGATATTTAATCCAATTTTAATGTTCGCACATGCTTGGAATCTAGATATGTTTCTTTACTTTTCGGTTTTACGTTAACGGAAATTTAATAGTTAAATTGTGTTATGTTTTCTAAAGTAGAATTGAAATGTTTAGAAAATGATTTAGATTAGAATTCTGCATTAGAAGTAGAGTATAGCTTCCGTAGGAAAATCCCCGCTTTTAAATATGGCTGTAAAGTAACATATATTGGATACATGTTTCTTGGTCCGTCTTGTCAGTACGGTTTATGGGTATTTTCCTATAACTGCATCCGAGATCGTGCCAAAGCTGTGAGGGTGTAGTTATAGGATTGTTACCCATACCGATTGTATATTGATACTGGACAAATTCAAGTGAAAGTGGAAATCATGAACGTGCCAAAGCTGTCAGGACTACACTGGTAGCCTGAGTATGTCATTGACAAATGTAGCCTTGATACGCCTCCCTGTGAACGTGCCAAAGTTGTCACAGCGAGAAACGATCAGGACCAAAACTATGAGTCACTGGTGAGTGATTGACAAAGTGTTGTCTACCTATTGAATATACGTAGGCGAGAACGTGTCAAAGCTGTGAGTAGAAATATATTCATGGGATCCTACTCTCACTATGGAATTCGATTTAATTATTGAATTCTCGTTGTCCGTTGGGGATTACGGTATTACGTAAAGTAGTGAGAGACACTGCTAGGTTAAAAATCCATAACCTAAGCGGTGTGTAATATTATGGAATTTTCCAGTTTCGTTTTCCTTATATTCTATACTGTTTATAGATTTATACTTCTAATCCACTGCATGTCTATTATTAGAATAAGGTTTTTAGACTTTACTTATGGTTGCATAATTCTAGAATAGGTTCTAGAAAGACAGTAGACTTAGATATTGTTAGATTAGTTGAAACCATCGGGAACTGTTGTTCCGATTTTCTTGGAAAATCAAGATGGTTTGTGACTTAGTTTTTAAGTCACGATTAGGTAATCTAAATAGATAGCTGGTATAGGATATTATTCTAGTTAGAATTGTTTCTTATGCAGTAAGAATTGACACGAATCAGTTTATGTCTTGAGATTCTTGACTGGCACTAAGAAAACCCCTTTAGTAATTGTTTATCCTTTAATGACGTTTCTTTGCTTTTAGTGACTTTTAGAAGTCACGTGTCTGACACAGTTTGCTAATCGATTATTACAATTGTTGTGAATAATTGAAGGCAAATTATAAAGCTTAAGAAATGAGATATGTATAGTTGTGTATAGAGAATATTGATTCTCACAATATGACAACTGAAAGTATTGGATACCAGATCTCTCGTCTAGTTATTTAAAATAATGTTCAATAACTATTTTGATATTTGATATCAAAATTTGTGACTATTGGATAATTACTTGTTCTGTATAAATAGTTGTTATATATTTTAAGATGACTAGTAGTGTCATTAATGAAAAGATAAACATTAAGAAAATATTCGGTAAAGTAAATAAATTAGAACAGTGCTTTATGAGTTTTTATCACATAAGCATTCGATGCGTGTTCCTTATGGTAAAGGATGGTCTGATACGCGTTCACACCATATATCCTTATCCATTTAATGAATATTGTATTCAGGAAGTGATTAAATCTCATTTAATCAATAATCGTCATTGGACCACATATTTATTAAACTAATACATTGGATGTATGTAGTTTAATAAATTAGAAATTGCCTTAGATAGTTTTCTATGCTTCGTATCTTAGTTGATGATTTGTCATAACTCAGTTACGTGTTTCTAATAGAGAACATGTTGAACGTCTTGAATTGTTCAAGAACTTTTAATATGTTTCTGTTGAAACTCGGATATAATATTTTGAATGGTTCAAAGATATTCTATTTGAAGTGTTGAAAACTATAAAATTCATCGTGAGTCTTTGAATTGTTCGAAGATATTTGATTTGATCAAACGCATGAATTTAAGGTAATTAGTTCTGAAGTTATTTAATGAACTTGATTCATACTCAATATTAAACTTCCACAAGATTCCATTGCGATGGAATTGGTTAGTGAGAGTTTTCGAATGTTATATGATTTGATTCGTTGATATTGAGTGTTACCGAATTAGTTTTCAATACTCTTGGGGTTATGCTCCATTAACACTAATTCATCTCTTTAATTTAGGTTCCATTTGTTTCTGCAGTTACATATATGATATGTATTGTAGAAAATTCGAATCTTGAAAAGTTTGAGTTTTAAAACTTTCTTTTGTATAATGGTTATATAATTGAAAGTACTTGTGCCTTAGAGGTACGAGTGAAATGTTTATCATTTATTCTATTTAATGGAATATTGTATTCTATTTGATTGAATATATTTTCTACGATCCCGAGTAATAAAATTATTTTGTTACTTGGTGGTTGACATTGGAAGTTGACGATTGCAGAAAAGACTTGACTCATTGAAGTCAAATGTGAGAATGATAAACTGTAAATGGAACTACGTAATTAATAAGATGAAGAGACCCTTAGACATCTTCTGTATAAGTTTAAAAGGATGTCAGAATCATTTATAAAATATTCGATACTTAATGATTCTGTAATTTCTGTTGTTTTCTTATTGAAGAAAATTATCATATAACTTATAGTGAGAGCGATATTTGATATCGATTCCGGAACTTAGCATTGTATCATAGATTAATATTGTTCATAACTTACTACGATCAAGCTTAGAACTTGATTGGGCTTTCATTATGAATCGTTCATAAAATGTGCAAATTATTTGCACAGCAAAAGTAAAGTGAGCTCGATAAAGGTTTGACCTTTATAGTATGACAATGAGAAAGTTATACTCAGTAGTCTATTGTAGATTCTGAGAAAACTTGTCTCTAGTTTCACAATTGAACAATTAAAGATCTATTGGTTAATGTTGATATTAAACCGTGTATTTTGGCTAAAGAATGCAAAATGGCGTTCTTGTGTGATTTCTTCGAATGAGGGATCCGTCGTGATTTCTTTGTTTGAAGAATTCATTATAGAATGGCTCTAGAGTTTGTATTCTGCTAAGATCACTGTTTGATATACTAACTTATAGAGCCTATTGTAGACTCAGGTAATTTTTCAGAAATTCGTGTTCTCTGATTTTGATATCAGTCAGATTGTCTGTTTTTATCGAAGTATAGAGAATACGTATTTTGTCAGTAGGGTCAGTGGGAGCGTACAAATTTCTTTTTGATATTATATATCATAAGTCTCATTTTCTCCGTGAGAGCAGTGAGAGTAGTCTCTGTTGTATTTGATATAAGGTTTTATATAAGATATAAAACTTAGAGACTTATGAGATACTCCCATTAGTTGCATATTAGATACGATCTAATAAATGACACATCAAGACTATCTGTATGACAGTTAGTATAACTGTTTGACAGTTAACGTGTCTTTTATATATATAGTATTCATCTTTCATAAAGGATGATACCTTTGTCGAAAGATAGATTGATTGGAATGTCTAGTCAATCTTGTGCATCATAGGATGATGGTGTAATGAATATTATATTATATGTGATTAAAGATATCAATTTAATCGTAATTGTTACGAGTTATTTTGATATGTTGTAGACCATATGATGGGTCTTGGAACAAGTTCTCTGTTATCTATGAGATATCAAGAACAAGTTTCTTATACATGGAGAATTTAGTCAGTAACCATAATATCAGATTAGTTTTGATTCTAATTATGATATTAGATGGTCTATGTCATATAAAGTCAGAAAAGATGCAGTGGGAGTGTCACTGTTGATTCTACTATATTAGTGGAATCAGTTGCAACTTTTGAAGTATTGACTTATGAATTGCATAGTAACCTCAATGATTAGAAGTTATGATATTAGTTTTGCACTTGCGGTTGTCTTATAATATTTGGATTTGATTTCTAAATACATAGATAACTTAGCAACTAAAGCGCAATACTAATATAGCATCTGAGTCATATTAATGTGGAATATTATTCTACAAAATATGAATGATGTTGGCTAAGGAAAACGGTTGGGTTTGTTGGATATACTAGATTTGTTAAAGCAGACTTACTTGTTGTTGCCTACCTCTTGAGTGCTGGTGAGCTCTTGAGGGCAACGGTATGTGATATGCATTAAGACGTGTATAGGATACTGGGGATTGGCACTAGATCAAGTGGGATAAATTGTTAGGGTTCGTGCTTCGAGTGCCAATCCGGATCGTATTTATGTCCGATTCATAAATACGAGCAATTGTATTTTTCCATAATATTACTATTTTTAGTGGTAGCACCCTTGTCTTTTATACACTTATTCGATCTATTCACGATTAAATATTTGATTATGATTAGATCGAAACTGAATCTGGTTCAGTGATAGGTGTATATTAGACAAAAACCCTAGGATTTACACTATAGTGCGTAGTTACAACGTAGTTTGTAATTGACATTGGGAAGCGCACTATTAGTTGTATATCCTTAAATAAAGTTCCTGGTCAAGATTTGCTAACACGGGTCGGTTAATAAAATCAGCTGAGACCAGTACATGTCGTATATCATGACTTGGTCCGATGGTTTTATCCCAGTGAACCATGAGTCTCGGGAGACTCGTATAGACATGTAGGTGTTTATTTGATAAGACACTGAATGACTCACGGAAGGTTTCCGAATATATGGTACACCAACGTCAATAGGAACCTTCTCGGATTGAGAGAGCATAGTGGTCCTTCGACTTGAGATACCACTGTGGATATGTGAGCTATCCTCCACACTTTGATTGCAGTCACGTCAACGATCTATTCATGATCAGACCTCCGCCTGTTCGTTGGGTGTGGACTGATGCTCATGATATCATGTGCGTATCAAGATAGAATCCGTCAGTCATGTGTACAGGGCATAAGCATCCAGCACGTGTTTACGATCTAGTAAATCCATGGTCGTGGTATAACGTCGGAAATTAGTTCCGAGTGTTATTTCGAGATCGTAAATTGAAAGTCGATTGTATTATACTGAACGGATTTGATGTTCTGATCTATATCTCAGGTATAATATGGATGGCCTGTGACGGGGGGATTATACGTATGCTATGACCTCGACTTGGATAGTTTAGCGAGATTATTCGTGGTCGTCATAATCTAT
>SKCR01050281.1:0-52484 GCA_019454045.1 Zanthoxylum bungeanum | reverse complement strand
TCAACTCCAACGTTAACATCATTTACTACATGTAAATTTGAACAAAAAATAAGCACGTCATCAACATACATACATATAATTAAACCCATGTTGTTTTCAAATTTGTAATAAATACATTTATAACTTTCATTCACTTTAAAACCATTTGAAATGAAAAAATTATCAAATTTCTCATGCTAATGTTTGGGTGCTTGTTTTAAACCATAAGTGATTTATCAAATTTACACATTTTATTTTCTTGACCGGGAATTACAAATCCTTCATGTTGATTCATGTAAATCTATTTTTCCAATTCACTTTAAGAATGTAGTTTTAACATCCATTTGATGCACTACAAGATAATGGATCGCAGCAAGTGAAATAAGCATACAAATAGATATTATCCTAGTTAAGAGTGAAAAAATCAAAGAAATTTATATTCTCTCGTTGTCTATATCATTTGGCAACTAGTCTAACCTTATACTTATCTATTGTGCCATCCATTTTTAATTTCTTCTTAATTATCCATTTACAACCTATAGTTTTACAACCTGGAGGTAAATCGACTAAGTGCCAAGTTATATTACACTCTAAAGAACTCATTTCATCTTCTATAGCTTCTTGTCATAAATCAACATCAAAAGATGATAATGTTTCTCTAAGAGTAAAATGATCTTCTTCTATTATGTAAGCATAGAAATCAGGACCAAATCTTTAACAGTTCTAGATTGTTTACTTCTTCTAGGAGTATATTCTATTTCTTTATCATTTTCATTAACTTCAGTCATGGGAAATAAAAAGGAGGACAAGCCCCCGCTATCTTCAATTTAAAAGGACATTTATCTTCATAAAAACCAACATCATTTGATTCAAATCTTAAAACATATATGCTTTGATATTAACAACATATCCAATAAACACACATGTATAAAGTCTACTAGCGAGTTTGTTCCTCTTGGGATAAGGAATTCTAAAATAAGTCATATAATTTTAAGATATGACAAATTAGGTTTTCTATTTTTAAAAATTTCATAAGGCGAAACTTTATCATTTGATTTGGTCCATCTATTCAAAACACAACAAATAGTTAATAGAACTTATTTCCACCAATGTGAAGCTGCATCGGAATTAAATAAAATTGAAACTACAACCTCAGTATAAGATATATTTTTTCTTTCGGCTTTTTCATTCATTTTAGGTGAATATGATGTATTTTTCTCATGTATAATACCATATGAATTATAAAATTCATTAAAATACACATATTCATATCAAGTGCCTCTATCACTACTAAGTTTTGAAATTTTCCTATTAAATTGATTTTCAATTTCTGTGTGAAATAATTTAATCATGTCAAATGCTTCACTTTTATTTTTCATAAGATATACATATTAGTAGTTTGAGTAATCATCAATAAACGTGATAAAATAATATTTATTGTTCCTAGTTAATTTACCATCAAATTCAAAAATATTTGAATGAATTAAATCTAATAGTTCAGATTTTTAAATACAGATTTTTGTGGAGTTTTGGTAATTTTTGCTTCATTACAAAATTCATATTTTTAAAATTCATTTAAAGACATTATAGGAAATAATCACAAATCACTCATGTTCTTAATGATTCGTTTATTAACATGACAAAGTCTAGCATGCCAAACATTAAATGAACACAACATGTAAGCTGAAAAAGTAACTTTATTAGCATTAATGTTTAATTTGAACATTTCATCAGTAGCATACCATTTCCCAACAAAAATATTTTTCTTAGTAAGTGTATACAAATAAGCCCCAATGGTTTGTGTAAATTCAACTTTATTAAGAAGATATAATGACACTAAATTCTTCCTAATTTCTGGAGTATGCCGAACATTCTTAAGAATCACAGTCTTTCCACAAGTGAACTTCAATTCCAAGTCACCCATACCAGCAACAGTAGTAGTGTAGAAGTCTCCCATCAATACTTTTTTTATCCTCAACTTCAGTGTAGGACTTGAACAAAGTACGATCATATTAAACATGATGATAAACGACAGTGTCCAACCACCAACCCTCGGATCCACCAACTAGATTGATCTCAGAGATTATTACAACAAGTTGATCATCGGTTGTTGGGGCAGAAGTGGGACCCCGAGGGTCGGATCGGTGCCCCACGTAGCGGAAGTGGGTCTAACCCATGGATATCATATATGGGTGTAATTTTAAATAATTTTATAGTACATTACGAGTGTATAGGAAAAAAGTGGGGCTGAATCGAAATCCGGAAAATCCAGAACATGAGGAAATAAAATTCAGCGCGAGTAGCGCGCTCCGTGTGCACTACAGTGCGAGCATTCACTGTAGTACTAAAGTGCGCGCTACAATGCGCGCACAAACTGTATCACCCAGCCCAAAAAAAATTCATTTATTTATTTTTATTTTTTTTAATTTCAACTTACCTTCATCTCTCTGGAAAGAGAGCTAAAGGAATTAGGGTATTTTACCATAATTTCTTTCGATCTTCCCTAAATACTTCAAAAACACTCAAAATTAATTTTTAACATCAAAACCAACATCAACACATGTTATAGAATAAAAATCAAGTTTTTCAAAATATCATTATATTTTTACAAAAACATAAATTTGTTCTAAATACGCACTTGCGTAAATTTGAATTCAAAACACAAACCAAATTAGAATTCCACAATGAAGTGACTCGTGAACAATTCTAGGTCACCCAAAGGTGGTCAAGTGATTCTAGGATGGTAGTCATAGCTCTAAGCTTTCTTTAGAGTTCCAAACTCTAATTTTATGTCTATGTCCAACATAAACATTTTGACCCAATTACAAGCATATTGTGTTTATACTTCCAAAGCATCCTAACACAATTAATTAACTTAATTTCAATATTATGTATCTAATACATAATTCATCACTATATGAAAAACTAATGAAAAACATACCTTTTGGAAAAGATCAAACTTACCTAGCAATGTTGATTCAAAGGTCCAATCTACTTCTCCTTGTTGAATTGTTGTGGAGAAAATCTAAAGTTAGCAAGATTGACTCCGAGATCTAATCTTGATTCCAATGGTAGCAAGCTACACTCCAAGATCCAATCTTTATTTCACCTAATTGAAATGTTTTAGAGATCTCACAAAACTTCTCTAAACACTTCTCTAACTTAGGCTAATTTCTCTAATTCTTGCTTGTGTTTAGCTTTCTTAATCTTGATTAAATTTTTGCTCAAGCTTGCTATTTATAGTAAAACTTAGGCAATTTTTAATTAATAAAGATTCTAATCAAATTTTATGTGGCTTAATCTAAATTGTCCAAATATCTATAATTAAGTGTGACTAATCACCTTTGTCTACCACTTTGATTTAGTCCAATTAAATCAAGACAATGTTTAATTAATGGATTAGTTACATGTCTTCCACTTTGATTTAATCCAATTAAATCAAGCCAAAAACACCTAAAATTACATACGTACAATTATCATAATATCCTAAAATGATAGAGGTAATTATGAAATTACGACAAAACTCTTGTGTAAATATTGAATTAATCCGATTACGTCAAAGTAAATAATCAATGTTATCCAATAACACTTGATTATCTTAGTTGATAATTATAATATAAAATATCATCTTTTATAAAAAAAAATAATCGGACACCCAAATGCTCAACGAATACATTTCATATTGTGAGACTCTCTAAGTCCAGCCACGTTCGTCATATAAGTCTAGCTAATATGTACGCAATTCAGTCACCTCCGAATTTGCGAAGTACACGAACGACCTTTCTGAACTATACAAGTCGAGTTTATCACATACGTTTATCAATCCCTCTGTTGTAGGCTATCCGAGTTGTGCTTAGGAAACATAGAATACACTGTCAAGTTTCCGAGGCGCACATCTCATGTTGACATGTCCACGATTTTTTACAACTAATGTGATCCACCCTAGGTGATCGGCTTTGGCCAAAGTCTTTAAGAATCGTGACTTACTCACATGGATACCTAAACCTCTTATGGTACACATACGGGCCGACAAATCCTATCTTGATTCGCACTTGATTAACGAGTGTATCGATCTACACCCAACGAACATCTAGAGGCCATACCATGAAAGGTTTCTGATATACATGGCATCAAATTGTGGAGGATCTCACACAAAATCAATGTTATCATATAGTCAAAGGATTACATATGCTACTCGACTTGAGAAGATTCCTATTGACGATGGTGTGTACTTCCAACTATTAGGAACCACTTGTGAGTCATTCAATATTCGATCCAACCAATACCCACACATCTATACGAGCGTCCAAAGCTCATGATATATCGGGTTAAACCATTGGAACTCCAATTTCAATATACGACATGTGATAGTCTTCTAGGTTATAGAAATTCGACCATATTCCAAGACCTATGAATATTTATTTTAAGAATAGTTTATAATAGTAATACTATCACAATATCGGACCACCTAGTGTCCAATATTACTACAAGACTATTCTAAGGTCGATATCATTCTTAGCATATTTATACATCTATCTAATATACATAATGACATTACCATTAATAAGGTTTGAAATTAAAATATAGTTATTTTATTAATAAATAATAAAATGTACAATACATTATTTGGATTGGCACTCCAAGCACCAACTCCAACATCAGTAAGATTAGCCAGCAGAGTGGGACGATTCTTATTCCGGTAGTTCCGAGTAAGATGCCTCGGTTTTCCACTATTGTAGCATTTGAATTGTTCTGTATCATTTCTTGAGGGAGGTTGGTGCCTGTTCTGATTGTTCCTATTTTGGTTGGTGTTGTTTTGGTGGTTGTGATTCTCGTTATTCCTAGGTTGGTTCTTTTCTTCATAATTTTGCTTTTGGGTTTTATTACTGCGAGGTAGGTTTCTAATCGTTTGTGGCAACTAAGATTTCTTCCTTTTGGTCTTGTTTAAGGGCTTCATCTTCTATTCTAAGGCGGGTTATTAGACTCTCTAAAGAAAATCCATGTCTTGTACCTAAGACTACCATTGAAGTCTTTCCAGGAAGGTGGTAGTTTATCAATTGTTGCATCTACTTGAAATTATTTATCTAAAGACATACTCTTATACACAATATTGTGAGCAATTTTCTGTAATTCATGTGACTGTGTTTCTACAGACTTGTCATCCGTTATCTGAAATATCAGATAACGATTAACATCATACTTTTTAGAACCAGACTTTCCAGTATCGTATTTTTCTGAAGGGCATCTCAAATATCCTTAGCAGTTTCATAAGTATTATAATAGTCATATAAATCATCAGACATCCCATTAAGTATAAAATTTTTGAACAAAATATCATTTTCAATCCAAGTATCATGTTCCCTAATTTGGACAACATTAGGGTCATTGGGTAAAACAGGTTTTCGTGAGGTGTATACAAAAGCTAATTTTTTTTTTTGTTAAGAAAAACAACATTTTGTAATCTTCATCTTTTAAAGTGAAAGCCCATAAAACAGAAAGGTTTGTTTAAATCGACATTAGCAACAACCAATACAGAAGACATGGTAGAAACAGTAGACATGGCAGAACACGATCGTCTTAAAATTGTTAGAATAGTAATGAAGTAAGCATATTAGGATGATGACACCGAATACGAAACTGCAAGTAAGGTCAAGTCACAGACCATGTCACTTTCTTTAAGACGATTCGCGGCTCTGCTGAAATTTGTGCTAGTAGTATGTCAGCCTCATCGTCCCCAGAATAAAACAACACAAAACAAGATTTCGTCTCAACCGGTTTTACATGAAACTGATCGGAAACTTGTACCTCAAAAGCTTGGAAAAACCAACTCTCACAAAACAATTATTTTTTTCAACCAGAAGACAGAAGACATAAAAGAATGTGTTGAGTTATATGTATTTTTTGTGAAGAGAAAACACTCCTTTATATAGGAATTGTTTTGCCCGTTTTTGAACATAATTAATTAAATAACGTTAATTATAATTAAAACAAACAGTTAAAGATTTGAATTGTTAAAAAGAAGTTGTAACTTATAAAAATTTAAACGGTAACCATTTAATAAGAAAACGTTTTGTTTCATTAATTTAAATTTTTATTAATTTTTTTTCAAATGAATTATTTAAAAATATATATATATAATAGCACACCCACACCAAACCCGCGACACCCACGTGTAGTGAACCACTAAAGGCCTAGCTCATGACCATTCCATAAAAATGGATACCCCTTGAAGCCAAACCCAATTTTCAACACAACATACAATAAGCATTAATGTTAGATTGTTCTTATTCAATATGGGAGTAGCCAATAAGTCACACAATTTGATGGTGTAGGGTTCAGGATCTCACCTTGAGGTCTTGGGTTCGAATCCAAGAATGCGTTTTTTGTAAGAGCCCGTTTAAGCACGAAATGAGTAATTAGACGGTAAAGTTTTCAATGATTTAAAAAAAAAAAAAAAAAAAAAAAAGAGGGAATAAGAGTAGCCAATAAATATGTGGTTATGGCTACTTTCAATGCTTAAAAACTCATTTAAAATTCAAAATATTTTAAATTTATAATAAAATTTCAACAATAATATTTTTTTATATAGGAAATTTTGATGTTGTTGTGTGTACACATCTGACATTAAATTAGATTTCTCTTTATTAATTTCATATCAAAATCTATAGGGTCCTTTTCTATTTGCACCAACTAAATGCTGTACCTTAGAATTTGGATCAGGAAATGGTCTTTGGGCAAAATGTTATTCTTATCCATATGTTTTGTATTCAATTTTTTTTTTTATAATTTTCTGTCACGCGGATTATAGAAATGGATAGTTAAGATATAATTTGTATAAAAAAATTTATCTAAAAATTAAAAATAATAATTTATAAAAAATTTAGTTCAAGACCAATTAAATCTGTCAGAGACACCACTTATGGAAGGAAACAAAGCAATATCAATTATCATTTATATAAGATTTTGCTTCAACTTCAATGAGTACATTAAAACTACTTTTTTTTTTTAAATCGTTGGAAATCCACCGCTAAACCATCCGTTCCGGGTTTAAGCGGAGCATGTAAAACCCCGGTTGTCCCAAACTCTTATAAGAAACATATTCCTTGGATTCGAACCCAGGACCTGAAGGTCAGACTCTAAACCCTATACCACCAAGTCACGCCCCTGAAGTACATTAAAACTTGCCTACAAAGAAAAGAGAAATCCTTAGGTGAAATTGTTAAATTTTATAATAACTATGAGCATCTACGCATGGCAAAATCTGAATTCGGATTGATTTTTTTTTTTTCGGATTTAGATATCTAAATACGAATATATTCAGATTTTTGGAAATTTAAAAATATAAAAATAATTCAAAATTTTAATGTAAGTTAGGGAAGAAGTTTTAATTTTAACAATAAAAATAAAAATAATGTCAAAAGGAAAGAAAATCCTACAACTGAAGAAAAAGAACAAATCTTGGAACTTTGAATAATAGCAATATGTTATTGACATTTGGTTAAAGGATATTTATTTTTCAAAAAAAAAAAAACAAGACTGTCAGGTTATAAGGAGTAACAAAAAATCCAAAGTGACCTTGCGGTGGATATTTACAGCTGTGGACACATACAGTACAGATAGCGATTGCTTGAAATGAATAGCGGCCCTTATCTTATCCTTTTGCATTTCAATTTCTCATTATGTTTTTATTTTCTTTCTTGTATTAAATAAAAACAATAGCTCCCACTAACTCACTTGTTAATTAAGCCATGTTTAATTCACCTAATCATAATTTAATTTTGATTAGAGTTAAGACGAAACAATAACTAAATAAAACCCGGTTGCAATGTTTGCATGGTAACTTTAAGGAAACTTAAAACCCTTGTTGACGGTTGATTTTGGTCTCAGGGTAATATTGGAATATCACTCCCGAGGAAATCTTCCTTCAATAGTGAATTTGTTTGGTTATGGGGGACCAAAGGCAAATTTAGCGAAAAACAGATAAACACACCAAACAACAAGGGGATTTAACGTGGTTCGGTGGATTTGGATCCGACCTACGTCCACGGACACAAAAAGGATGGTACTTTTATTACTCAAACACTCTTCTCAGATCTCTACAAGTCAGAGCTTGAAGATTCAGATCACTAGTTTTGTTGGTGATCTTATGATTTTTAGGATGCCTTTTACACATACTATGCTCTCCTATTTATAGTAATACAGAAATCAGACTCCTATTTGCATAAGAAATCCTAGTTGAACTTAGTCTCTTCTCCTTGCAAGGATTCCTAGCCTGATGTTCCCTTCTCTTTTCTTCTTCCTTTTCGGATTCTGACTCCATCTCCTTGTGAAAGTAGGACAACTCGCATATCTTATCGTTAGAATAGAGAGTGTCGTCATCTTTAACGCGTCTCACCGTCTGGTCGGTTTTTATGTGGTCGGTCATGACAGTCTTTTATGCTGAGAATGTTCCTGCCGACCTTAAAGTGCTCGGTCATACGAACCAAAGTGGTCGGTCTTCACATGTGTGGTGGTCGGGTCGGTTCTGATGATCAACCAGCCAGGAAATTACCCTTCTGTCCTCGTCGTGCTGTCTTAAATGTTATAGTGCCTGAAAACACCATCAACATCTGTCCCCTAGTTCTCGGTTCCAACAAGCGTGTAAGTTGGTGCCGGGAACTATACAAAGAAGGTGTTTCTTGACTTGCTCTGTTGGAGGTCGGTCTTGGGTCGAGGAGTGTTTTGTCGCCTCTTTTTAAGCGTTTCGTCTCGAGCCATGCAATCAGTCACGTCCGTTTAAATGCCTATCAAATCAACTTTAGGGTTCTTCTAATTTTGACACTTGTCAACATCCGCCGGGTTCCCGCCAAAAGAGGGGACGAATCGACCGTGCAGAGGCGTCTTTACAGTGGGCTGATCTCAGCCGTCTGTTTGAACTTGGGAGACCTCTTTTGCAGTCGACACTTGGCGTTCATCCGGGTTCTTCCTTTAGATCCAATGGTCACGAGCGTCTTTGCCATGACTATAAGAGGACGAGGCTTTCACTGTTCAATATTTTTCGGCAATTTCTTCTTCTTTTTTGCAAATATCTCTGTGATTTGCCTGACTCCGCGCTTTCGAAGTTCAACCGTGGTCTTTTTCTTCCTCCGTGTTGTGAAAATAAGGAACGGGCACACCCGCACTGAACAACCTTCTGCCTTTTCTGAGAAGAACAAGTAAGTCTTCTGAACGACTTCTGCCTTTTTTGTGTTTTTACGAATCTGTGCTTGCTAGGAAAAGATTTATGGTTGCTGGGTTCTGCTTTAGGGCACTTTTAGAGACCACCTGTTTTAGTTTAACATGGAAACCGTGGGTAGTTTCTTTTTGCCATAGACTGACTTCCCCTTCCTTCTCTGTTTTTCTGGGTGTTAGGGATGTCTGACAGCGGTTCCTCCCCTGAAAAGCCTGTTAAGATCTCAACTCCCCCCGCTGAGGAGTTCTCCTCGGGCTCGGGGGCACCTAGTGTAGAAGACCTTGACACTACCCCAACTCCTTCTGAGATTGAACAAGACTCCTACCATCAGAGGGTTCCTCGGAAGGACCCAGAGCCTGGTGAACTTGGGTCGTCGGCTCTGGATATGAATCGTCCCTCCAAAATAACTGAGGATGATCTTGCGCTGTTGCGGCAACGATACGACATCCCGATAGATATAGCCCTTGAAGTTCCAGGCCCGATGGATCGTGCTAGTCAGCCTGATGAGGGCTCGGTGGCGCTTCTTCCTGTCTTTTTTGAGTGTGGGCTACGGCTGCCGATGCAACGTTATTTTGCTTGGATGTTGGCCGAGATGGAGATTGCCCCTTGCCAATTGAGCTTGAATAGCTGGAGGATTCTGGCCGGCATATATGTGGTCTGGCACTGGGCAGGTTTAGGTGTACCTTGCTTGGAAGAGGTGAAGAGGTTATACCGTTTGAAGTCTAACCCAAAAACTCACTACGGTTGGTATTACCTCTCTGCTTACGATAGCTCGTCCAACTTTGTCCAGAAGCTCCCCGACTCCAACAAGAACTTCAAAGACCTTTGGTTCTGGGCTACTGGGGACTGGGGTCGGGTCCTGAGATCGTTTGAGGAGGACGTCTCGGTTCCGGACATTTTCAGAGCTGGAGGTTAGGAGTTTAATACCCCTTTTTTCTTGCTTTATTCTCGTTATTAGTTTCTTAGGTTTCTGACTTCTCTGGTTCCTCCCAGCTTGTTGGCGAGATGCTCCAAAGGTTTCTCGTCAGGTTCGGAGGCGGGTAGGCTGGGCTCGGGGGTATGCTGCCCACTGGAGGAAACTGGTCAATGATGCGGCCTTTGTTGAGTCAGGCCTTACTCGGACCGTCCCTCCGGAAGTCTCGGGTCGGATAGGTAGGTGTCTGATGGCTGTTTTGATGATCTTCCCTGTTTGTTTTATCATGTTTGATATCTTTGTTATATGCTCGGGTCCTGATTTCCCTTTTTCCCCTTTTTTGTAGGCATGTCGAAGAGGCCTAAGTTTCTTGAGAAGTTGGCCGGTACTATGAAGAAGGCCGTCATGCTGAAACGGGAACTTCTCGGGCACAACCTGATTCTGCAGGGGCTGAGAGGGCGTCTCAGGGGAGAGTTCAGCCGGCTGCTCGTGATCTATCTTCTCCTGGTGCACAATCATCGGGGTCTGCTCGTCTCACCAGTCCGCCGAAGCCCTTGAGGAAAAGGAGGCGTCAATTTAGGGCCGAGGAGACCGAGCTGGTCCAAGAGGAGGAGGAAGATCCTGTCCCGGGCAAGAAGAAAGACGCTCGCCGCGGGCAAAAAATCATCCGTGGGCTCCTCAAAAAAACGAAAGGGTTCTGTAACCCTCGGGGTGGATGACCTGGGAGAAACATCCGGGAGGCCACTTCCCATTTAGTGCCGGCCTTCAATGAATTGGCCGAGGTGATTCCTCCTGAGGAGGTCTCGAGGTATGAGGATATCTCGCCCGAGGCTGTGATCACCGAGATGAGCTCTCAGATGGCAGGTATTTAGTTCTATTCTCTTTTTCTTTTCTGACTTCGGTTCTCGGTTTTTTCATATCGTATCATGACCTTCTTTGTTTTTGTGCAGGCCACTTACCTTATGGCGAAGAACAAGGACCTTCTTTTGAGCCTATTGTCCGATGGCGGTCAGGCCCAGAGACTTCAGAATCGTCTTACAGAGACGGAAACCAAGCTGGCCGACCGGGAGGGGGTGATTCAAAACCTTGAGTTGACTGCCATCGAGAACTTCAAAGTTAACAAGGCTCTTAAGGCTGCGGCTGCGCTGGAGCGAAAACTTGCTGACAACGCTCGGGAGGATTTGAAGACCGCCCAATCTGAAATTGGTGTTTTGAAGGCCAAGGTGGCCAGTGCTGAAACCAAGTTGAAGGCCAATGAAGAGCAAATGGCGCGGGCTCGGGATGATCTTGTGAGGAAAGAAACCGAGCTTGAGGAAAGAGAGGCCGACCTTGAGGCCGAGAAGGAGGCTATCCGCCTAGAGGGAGTTGGTGACTGTGCCGAGCTGATACCGATGGTGCTGCCAGGTTTGAATATGGATCCTATTCATGCGGCTATCAGTTATTGCAAAGGGGATATCTCCGAGGAGGAGTTCCAGAAATGGCTCCCTCCACCTGCCGAGGAGGTTATGAATCCTGATCCGATTTCGGTCGTCCCGGCTTCTGGAGTTTCCCAAGAAGGACGATCTGATATTCCAGACTCCGGCGAGGACTGCATTGAGATCCCTCTTCCCGTCCCTGAAGTAGAAGTCTCTCGTGCAGCCGAGGATGAAGCAGCTGTTCCTCCTCCCGAGATCGAGCCAATCCTTCCGTTGTCTGAGCGAGCTGAGGAAGAAATTCCTGCCCCTGTGCGGGCTGAATGAGAAAGGGTAACCCGACCGGGGCCCTATGTACACTTACATATTTTTGTAATAAAACTTTAAGTTGTTCTTTGACATACATATATATGTATCTTATGTTTATTTCGTGTCTCTCTCCATTTTTTTTGTTGTCCGAACAATATGAGACCCTTCAGGGGTCATCATGAACCGGAGGGGCATAACCTGACCCCGAGCTGGGTGAAAGACTTGGGTTCTGGGGGAATGTTACCTCCCCAAACCGAAAGAGTTTGACTCGGTGGGACGTAACCCGACCCCGAGCTGAGTGGACGTTTGGGTTCTGGGGGAATGTTACTTCCCCAGCCAAACGAAGGTCGGCCTGGGGGAATGCTACCTCCCCAGTCCGAAGCAACCGACTCGGTGAAACGTAACCCGACCCCGAGCTGTGTGAAAGATTTGGACCTGGGGGAATGTTACCTCCCCAGTCCAAAGAAGCCGACTCGGTAGGACATGACCCGACCCCGAGCTGTGGAAAGACTTGGACCTGGGGGAATGTTACCTCCCCAGTCCAAAGAAACCGACTCGGTGGGACGTAACCCGACCCCGAGCTTAGAGAAACCAAGTGACCTCGGCGGAACGAATCTAGCCCCGGGCCCAATAAATAGGTGGCCTCGGCGGAACGAATCCAGCCCCGAGCCGAATAATTTTTGGGACTTGTACAGAAGGGAAGTGAATCAACCTCTTGAAGTCCTGCCAGACCGGCGAAAAACAAAAAACAAGTTGAAATAAAATCAAAGGCCGGGGGTGACTTAGCACCTATCCCATGAAAACGTTTTTTTTTTTGCAAAAAGAATAACAACATGGATGCCTCAAAACAGCGTCCTGTCCGAGGTCTCCAAAACACAATTTTGAATCTTTCAATTCAGCGTCCCGGCGAACCAGGATTCGGATCAAAAAGAGCGTTTGGTTGGTAAGGGCACATCCTCTACACCTCGGTTCACTGGGGAGCCTGTGTATTTCATGAGGGCTCCTCCTTACCACGCTGGAGTAGGCACACGCTACAGGGGCTCAACGCATCCCCGTGATGTGCCTCTCACGGATCCGAGTGATGAATGGATCAAAGAGTGTCCGGGACGCTAAGGGCATATCCCTCCTTAGGTCCGGTATCACTGGAGCTAGCAATTGTCACGGGGGCCTCGTCACTCCCCGTGCTATGCTTTCCAACGGATCCATTACATCGGGTAAGTGAGGATCAAAGAGTGTTCGACACATTAAGGGCATATTCCTCCTTATGTTCGGTAACACTGGAGTAAGAAATCGCCACGGGGGTATCATCCCTCCCCGTGCTATGCTTCTCACGGATCCTATGCGTCGAGTATGTCCCTAAGGACCCCGAGCTGAGGAGGCACTTGGACCTGGGGGAATGTTACGTCCCCAGTCCGAAGGGCTGACTCGGTGGGAATCGCCCGACCGCGAGCTGAGAAGGCACTTGGACCTGGGGGAATGTTACGTCCCCAGTCCAAAGGGCTGACTCGGTGGGACGCGCCCGACCCCGAGCTGAGAAGGCACTTGGACCTGGGGGAATGTTATGTCCCCAGTCCGAAGGGCTGACTCGGTGGGACGTGCCCGACCCCGAGTTGAGAAAGGCACTTGGACCTGGGGGAATGTTACGTCCCCAGTCCGAAGGGCTGACTGGGTGGGACGCGCCCGACCCCGAGCTGAGAAGGCACTAGGACCTGGGGGAATGTTACGTCCCCAGTCCGAAGGGCTGACTCGGTGGGACGCGCCCGACCCCGAGCTGAGAAGGCACTAGGACCTGGGGGAATGTTACGTCCCCAGTCCGAAGGGCTGACTCGGTGGGACGCGCCCGACCCCGAGCTGAGAAGGCACTTGGACCTGAGGGAATGTTACGTCCCCAGTCCGAAGGGCTGACTCGGTGGGACGTGCCCGACCCCGAGTTGAGAAATGCACTTGGACCTGGGGGAATGTTACGTCCCCAGTCCGAAGGGCTGACTCGGTGGGACGTGCCCGACCCCGAGCTGAGAAGGCACTTGGACCTGAGGGAATGTTACGTCCCCAGTCCGAAGGGCTGACTCGGTGGGACGTGCCCGACCCTGAGCTGATGGTTGAAACGGTTTTGGCGCCTCACTGTTTTATGTAGTGGGCGTCGAGTATGCCCCCTGTTTTTGTATATGGCTTTCAATTTTGTTTCAAGAAAGCGGATGAAAAATGTTTTATTCATATTTGGGGACATACTGTCCTCCTTACAGTTTATTCTGTGTGATACTTCGAGAGAAAACTTTATATTTGGTTCATTGGTGGGTATTTGTTCGATACCGACCGACCATATTGTAATCCCGGGGCCTGTTCCGTAAAGTTTCATCTCCTCGGTTTCCTCAGCTGTAGTGAGTCGAGCACTTTTTGTTTGGCCAGGCGCCTGGGCCTCTGTCTTCTTCTTCTTCTCCCTGGTTCCTTTTTCGTTTTCGACCATCTTCTGTGATGCTTAGAGTTTCTCGTGAGAGAGTTGCGAAGCAGCTGCAAGCTGTTTTCTGGCTTCCGCACACAATTCCAATCCCTTCCCAAGTGGGAAATTTCAGTTTTAGGTGGTAGCAGGACATCGCGGCTTTTGTTTTCATCATGAAGGGTCGCCCGACGATGGCCTGGTAACTGCTCATGCAGTCTACCACAGTGAAGTCTGTCATGATCGTCCGGGTCCGGGGATGTGTCCCGACAGTTATTGCCAACTGTATTCTTCCTAGTGGGATAACGGCTGCTCCTCCGAAACCGTATAAGGGAGTGCTATCGTTGGTAAGGGTTGCATGTTCTACCCCTAGGTTGTCCATTGCTTCTCTGGAAATTATATCAACTGCGCTCCCGGGGTCCACTAGGATTCTGTCTACTTCCGACCCGCTGATGACTGCCTTGATTATCAATGCATCGTCATGAGGGAAACTTACTCCTCGGGTATCCTCATCAGTGAACATTATTGGTACCGACCGGCCTCCCGGTAGCCCTGTGCCCTGCTCTGTTTCTAAGACATCTGGTCTTCGGGTTCTGCTGTAATCTTTCCTTGACCGGTTAGAGTTTCCGGCCAGTGTTCTTCCTCCTGCTATGATATTACACTGGCCGGAAACTCTAACCGGTCAATGTATTTGTTGAGATACCCGTTTCGTGCTAGATCTTCATTTGCTCTCGCAGATCTTTACATTCGTCTGTTGCATGTCCTTTGGAGTTGTGGTGTACACAATAAGCCCTTTGGTTTCTTTTGTCCGGGGGGAATCTCCTTTGGTCGGGTTCCACTAAGAGGCCTTTCCCCTGGATCTCCATGACAATTTGCCCTAGTGGTTTCTTTAGAGGAATGTATGCATCTTCCCCGACCACATGGTTTACTTGGGTCGGCACCCTTCTCTCTTGGTTGTCCCGGTGCAGTGGCTTGAATTCTTTGTGTTTTAAGAGCGGCCTTCTGGGTTCTCTTTCTACGCGGCGGGGGGCACCCTCCCTTGCGGTTCTTTCTCTAATGGTGTTCCCTTTTCGGGATACTTTCTCTTCGTTTTCTAACAAAACGAATTTTCGGGCCACCTCCAGAGCGGTGGCGTAGTCCGGGGTGTCTTGGATCCTTAGATGGGTCCATAGCCTTCCGACCTTCAAGGCTCCTTTCAAGCTTTCCAGGGCCTCGGGGGATTCATACCCACCGACTTCGAGTACCATATTATGGTACCTTTCAATAAATATCTTCAGAGGTTCATCGTCTCCTTGCTTCATAAGTCTTAATTCTCCAATCGTCTTTTTGGGAACGCTAGCCCCTTTAAAGTGTCGAATGAACGACTTCTTAAGTTGTGTGAAGCCTCTGATGCTCCCCGGAGCCAAGCTTCTGTACCATAGGATGGCGGGTCCACTTAAAGTTAGGGGGAATACTTTGCAGATGGCATCTCCTACTACTCCCTGGACTTCCATCAACAAGACAACTTTCGATGTGTGATTTCGGGTCAGAGTGGCCTTTGTAGGGTGCCATGGTCGGCATGCTGAATCGTTTTGGGAATCTTGCCGACCTTATTTTTTCCACGAGGGGAGATTCATCTTTGCCGTCCTGGACATCCCCTCTGTTTGCATTGGGATGTACTCCCCATTTGATCAGCTCCTCCCGTAACCAAGATCTCATATTGCCATCTTTGGTTCTACTCTGCCTCATGTGGTCTTCTTTCTTTCTGTTATCCCGAGGTAGGTGCTTCTCGTGGCCGGTATCTTCTCGTACTTCTTCGTCGTATTCTTTCTCCTTTCGCCGGGTGTTGCGAAGGCTATTATAGGAGGGGTCTGGTGACGATTTGTCACTCTCTTCCTCCCATGTGTCCTCGGTCCGGGAATCTCCCTGGACCACTACAGATCTTACCCTGTAAGGGTCTCTCCTCCGGGGTCTGTCGTCCTCACTTATATCGACAATCCTCTTTCCTTCTGCTATGTCGTTCCTTCGTCGGCTAGTCCCGGCCTCGAATTGTCCATTGTGTGCTCCTTCGATCCTTTCCAACCGGTCTACTATGGTTTTTAGCAGAGTTTGGCTTTCCTCCCTTTCTTTCCTAAGGTTCTCCTCAATCTTCTCCATCCAATCTGCAGCAGAGCTCCCTGATGGTTGGTGGCTTCCGTCTTCTGCCATTGTCTTACTACGCGAGTTGCTTTTTGTTGAGTTCCCCACAGACGGCGCCAACTGTTGACAGCTGATTTTGGTCTCAGGGTAATATTGGAATATCACTCCCGAGGAAATCTTCCTTCAATAGTGAATTTGTTTGATTATGGGGGACCAAAGGCAAATTTAGCGAAAAACAGATAAACACACCAAACAACAAGGGGATTTAACGTGGTTCGGTGGATTTGGATCCGACTTACGTCCACGGACACAAAAAGGATGGTACTTTTATTACTCAAACACTCTTCTCAGATCTCTACAAGTCAGAGCTTGAAGATTCAGATCACTAGTTTTGTTGGTGATCTTATGATTTTTAGGATGCCTTTTACACATACTATGCTCTCCTATTTATAGTAATACAGAAATCAGACTCCTATTTGCATAAGAAATCCTAGTTGAACTTAGTCTCTTCTCCTTGCAAGGATTCCTAGCCTGATGTTCCCTTCTCTTTTCTTCTTCCTTTTCGGATTCTGACTCCATCTCCTTGTGAAAGTAGGACGACTCGCATATCTTATCCGTTAGAATAGAGTGTCGTCATCTTTAACGCGTCTCACCGTCTGGTCGGTTTTTATGTGGTCGGTCATGACAGTCTTTTATGCTGAGAATGTTCCTGCCGACCTTAAAGTGCTCGGTCATACGAACCAAAGTGGTCGGTCTTCACATGTTGTGGTCGGGTCGGTTCTGATGATCTCAACCAGCCAGGAAATTACCCTTCTGTCCTCGTCGTGCTGTCTTAAATGTTATAGTGCCTGAAAACACCATCAACAACCCTTGTAAATATGTTTAATACATTGGAGTGTTGGTTTCATAATGGAATTACATCATAGATTTATGACCATGACCCACTAATCATTACATTTTACCCTTAATGAAAAAATTTCAATGATTCAATTTCTGTTCAACGTACCAACAACATTTTCGAATCTTATCTAATTTTGCAATTTTGTCTAAAAGCCACAAATACTTTATTAACATAAATTAAGCAGAGATTCTTTATTTGAGAAAAAAAATATTTCTTAATCAAGTTAATTATCATATTTTCTTTATTTTATTTTTTAAAAAAAGTGATTAATAAGCAAGCGCATCATTATTTGGTTGATCACGCGAGTGAAAAAATGTGCATTGAAAAAATGTGCATCATGGAGAGAGCCCACCAAATTTGTACAGCTCAACAGAGCAATTATGTACCTTAAATAAAATACACAAGAAGCATGAGCCATTAATTTGCCTGCTAATTCAATAAAAGTCCATATATTATATATTACAGTCAGTTACGCCCAATATATTTATATTATTTTTTAATTTTTAATCCCTAAAATTTTAATTTATATAAACTAAGTAAGTTGATGTCTCCGATCTGACCCCAACCCAACCGGCTGCGGGTTTCTTCTTTCAATGGCCCAATGAACAACCCTAGCCTTCACGAATCATATAACACTATTCGATGAACTTATAAACTAATTTATACTCCGAGTCCAATACCTATAACCTAATTTATATTCTCTCAATCGATACTTAATATCAAACACTCTCTATCAACAACAGTACCTATGTATGTATCATCAATATGGCTGCTCCTACTCCTAAGAAAAAAACATCTACATTTTACAATGTAGATTTGAACTTGTTTCTTAGCACTACCGCTTTGTTTTTGATAAAAACATTCGGACATCCAGTTCCAGCTTTGAACATTTTAACAGAATTCGTTCAGCAACCTAATATATCAATCAAAGTAACAGCAGGATATGTTAATACAGAAAAACTAATCAAATTCAAATATTATTGATGGGATGGCTGCTGCTTAAAAACATTATAAGAATCAACTTTCAGGAAATCATATAGATGCCGAGCATCCAAAGATGTACAACTGCCAACCGATGACATATATATTGTTTGAAAATACAAGGCGATAAATGGTTCCAAAGATATAGACATCAATGCGGAAAAGAAATATAGAGCACAAAACACCCCAACTAAGTTGGTACAAACCCGATGTCTCAGACTCTCTCCAGCTCTCCCTAAAATTTGTTTGTTTCCCAATTACTTGATTATTCCATTTTTATGTGGAATCTTGCAAACCAACACAAAATTCACACTCATGTACCACTCTTCCCCCCCAGAGTTGTACCACACTAAAAGAAACACACAACCAGATATGGACATTAAAACCCAAAACTAAAGAGTAAGAAATTAAACATGCATTATAAAGTGTTAAATATGATGAAATCATCAAGCTCAGAAGGGTTCAACCTTGAACCTGTAGAGTAACTTCTTCTTCTTTGAAGTTGGGTTGTCAACTGTGAGCAATATTTTACCCAACTCATCAACTTTGAATCTGTGACACATCACCGGTTCATCAGTTGGGGACAACTTTGTAGGCTTCTGTATAATGATGGTATATTTGTCTTTTGCATCAGGCACAAATTCAGCTCCATAGCTCACCTCCCATCCCACAACCCGGATCTCCCAAACAATGGTACATTTCTGTAATTCATCAATTTCTAATTAGTAACAAGAAAATCACCGTTTGATTAGCTAGTCATCACGCTGCACATGCATATGACATAGGCAGTAATATTTAATTAAGCTTAGTTATGTGACGAGAAAGCAATGCACCTCATAAATTATGATTTCGACATTTTGCTTGGTTGATGGGCTTATAGTAATCTCAGTCACAGGATCATCAATTGTGAATTCCGGATTGCAATCACAATAATCTACACTCAGGCCACCGTACTGAATTGGTACATGTTCAGGTGATATGTATCTGTTCCATTCCAACCATTTAAGTCAGCGCAACCGACCAAAGAATAAAGCAACAAAATATCAAATTGGAAATGAAAGAGTGAAATTCACAAACTAACTTGAAAAGAGTGTCAGGGGATTTTGATGGGCTTGCAAACACAAACTTGCTCTTGGTCCTCTGAGTCATAAAAGGACCAATCATCGTATAGAACGCAAGATACCACCATGGAACATTGATAAACACCTAAAGAAATCCAAAACCAAAAATCAATCACATCTCAAAACTATAGCAAGAATGCAAATCACCCACATAAATGTTAAGCTACTACTACTACTACCAGGTAACAATAGTACCAAAATAGTAAGCTTTAAGCCTTTAACAATAACGAAAGGCATTGAATCTTATACCTGTTTGGCGACAAATTCAGGGTAATTGTCTTGAAGCAACTGAAGAGCCTGTTTAGTAGCAATCCTAAGCTCACGCTTACCAGGCCCCGGTGAATTCTTAAGATCATTAACCTGGAAGATGGTGGAAACCCCACCAGGCCTAAAATTAAGCTTTCTAATACTCCTCTCCAAGAACTGAATCCTCCACCTCAGAAACTTCATTCTCTTTTCCTCATCTGAAAAAGTATTGTAATACAACTGCTTATTCTGAAACTCTCCATACACATTGTAACACACAGGATGACCTTCCCTATCAAATCCATGCATAAACACAACTTTCTCCAAATCATCACCAAGATCTTCATTCAGAAGAGCCTCAATACCAAAATCTTTCCTCCATTGGATTGTGTTCTTGATCATTACAAAAGTATCCCTCACTTTGAAATCCCTTGCCCTTAGAAATTTCAACAGAATCACATCACTTCTATCATCTTTAAGCAGAGGCACCCCCCATATTGACACTTCCTCCGCCTCCTCTACTGCTGGAGGTGGTACTGGAGCTTCTTCACCTTGTGATTGCTGCTCTTGGGGTGGCTTAATCTCAGTGCTTTTGTCAGATTCCGAAGAGGCTCCTTCAGTTTTTGGAGCATCTGAACTGGGTTGTTTCTGTTTCTCTTCTTCTTTAACTGCTACTGCTGGAACAGTGGAAGTGAACTGGCGATTATTAAGAGCTTCTTGAACAAGTTGTTTCAATTCTTGCAAAGCCTTTCTTTCAAAATCAGACAGATCCGCAACTATGTTGCTCTCCTCCTTAAAAGAGATTAATGTTTGAGGAATCTTTGGCTGATCAGATGACGTCGGCAGCGGCGGGGGAGGAGGAGGTTGCTGCTTTTCAATCTCAGCTTTCTCAGCTTCATCAACAGTATCAGCAGCAGCAGCAGCATCTTCTTTGACCTTTTCAGGTGCTGAAGCTTCTTTCTCCATCATCGCAGCCAATGATCTATTCTCTACAGCGGCGGCTGGTGGCGGTGGCGTCTGCTCTTCTTTCTGATCAGTAACTGCTGATGGTAGCTGCTCTTCTTTCTCAGTCACTGGCGGTGGAGATGGGTTTTGAGATTCTTCATTTTCGGCCATTCTTTTTTTTAGGGTTAAGTAAAGATGAAGAAGATGCAAGAGAAAGAGTAAAAGCGAAGTTAAATAATAATACAAACAGAGACACAAGTAGTCACGCGGACTCGCATCGCAGGTACCTTTTTTTACACACACGTTGGAGAGTACACCAGATCGTGGAGGTTGTTTTTGTAAATTTACTGGAATCCTATGCTTTTACTATTATTTTTTTTATTTTTTTTCTTAAAACAAGGGTCTTTGAAAACATTCACTGTTATGAAGAAACACATGAGCCATGTGCCTGTAACGTATTTGTCAAATTTTGGTGGCTAATTTTTGTCTCCACGTGTGAGTATCAATTTTGAGTATTTTCAAACTCAAAACATTAAATATCTGATTTTTTTTTTTTGGACAGAAGTATAACTCTACATCTAAATTAAAGATTTTATTCCTCAAAATTTACATTTTTCCCTAAAACTGGTTGCAGTTGCTGCCATTTTCATCATAGCGAACCGCTAGTAATAGCAAAATATTTCATGGCAGCAACATGCTGCTAACTTTTTTTTTTTTGGGATTCCATAACTAAGTGCAGCAAAAACTTATCGTAAAATATATTTCTTGAAAAAAAAAATTTGGTATCTAATTTCGATATTTTGAGTTTAAAAATACATAAATTTAATAATTTTCAAATAAATAAGTTTATATTCACATTATCACAGTATGTTTAAAAACAAAAATAGTGGTGGGCAAAAATTCACAATATTTGACTATTTGTCGTGTTGAGCCTGGTTTCACAAAAGAAACAACGGACAATAATTGCCGGCGCGGCGCCTACTCGAAATGGGATAACCATGCAGATGGAGGTTGATTTGTCAAATTTCTAGAATCATATGTTTTCAAATTCCGAACAAAATTTAATTTCACTTTAAAAAACACGAGTCACTAAAATATTCATGACAATAAACAACTTCTAGCATGTGTCGATTCTTATTTTAGTTAAACTAATTTAAATGTTAGGTTTATTTTGATTTTCAGTATATATTTCGGATAATGTCTTCAAGTTATATTACAAGTTCTCTTCTTGTTTGAAATTTAGGGATAGCTCTCAGCTTATTTCAGGCTAAAAGTTTTTTATTCCTTTGACAAGTTATTCAGATATTAGTCTTTAAAATGGTGTGGTTTGGTGATATAGAGTTATGATTTCACTTTGAGATTTTGAGTTCGAATCTAGAGAATACGTTTCTTGTAAGAGCTTGGGACAGTCGTGATTTTATCTGCTCCGCTTAAGCTCGAAAGAAGTGGTTTGACGATTCTGAAAAAAAAATAAAAAATTATTCAGATATTAGCTATTATTGAAATGTCGGCCTCTACTTTTCCTTTTAAAGTTGATATTTTAATTACAATTTTTCAGCAGAGAACTATAGCATCCATCTTAATCAAATAAGATCATACATCAAAACACACACTCAACAGTTGCATATCTTGATTCTCAATTTGAACTGCTAGATTTCCAAATTTTTTTTATTTAACACAAGTACCGCTCTTCTTCTGTCCGTTGGCTTGAATCCAATGAAACATGAAACACTCCTGGAAAGATGCCAAGTTTATTTTATATTACCTTCCTCATCATTTTGATCAATACAAAAATATCCCCATTACCTGTGAGATCATGTTCATATAGATAAAATAATTTACTTATAGGACAATTTGAAGCATCTGTCCAATGGGTTGTTATTTTCTTTATCCTAAGAATTAGTTAACACTGGAAAGTCCTTAAGACACGACAAGAACAATGTCATTGCTTTATCGTAGCGAGTGCTCCAAAACAAATTCACCGGACCAAACCTAAAAATATATTCACATTAATGGAAATATCCAACAGCAGATACAGGATTAAAAACCGATAATCGAAATACAGGCAGGATCTACAAACTCAATATAAGGACAAAACCCTTATCAAGTTACATTCTCAACCTTCTTATCAAGTTTATAGGACAAAACCCTTATGAGCTCAAGACATAAAGGTTGCTCAACCTGGAAATGGAGAAAGAGAGACAGATATAATCCAAACACCTCAAAACAATAATCAACAAACAAACAATAAGTGATAACCAATCTAGATGCCTTCACATTAGGACACTTGTGTTTGGGACGTGACAATCTCAAATACACGTATAAGAACAATTATGGTTGAGTGGAGCCCAGAGTTGTTTGGTTGTATAGTATTGGACCATTTTTTCCTCCAAATGGTGATGGTAATTGGGGGCCACCGCTATCTGATGCAAATTCAGATTTATAAACAACCTCAAAAGATTCACTCATTGCCTTTCCAGACTGACTCGCATAAAGCTGGACAGTTGAGCCACGAGGACGTGGAGGTACTCCATGTGGCTGGGGTCTTTGTTGCTGCAACAGGGCAAAAGAATAGCCCATACGCATAGAACCTAGCACACTGTTGCCTCCATGAATTAAAGAACCTTGCACTGTTGCAAGTGATTATTCAACCAGAGTGATTAAAACCAAAAAAAGAAAAAATAAAATTGATTACTTGCAAAATGATTATATTTACAATCTAATTTAACTTAACATAAGTTTAGCCATAAGGCTTGATCATGCGACTCATTCAACCATCAAAGCGAACAAGATGCATTAACTTATAGTAGTAAAGCTGCATTCACTTGTTTACAATAATCTTAGTGCCTTATATGATTCTCACCTGTATAATTGCTTCATCCAGTGGTGAATGGAGATGGGATCCTGAATCTTTAACACTCTTAGGAGGCCATATCTGCAACAATAAGAGTACAATGTAAAAATGAACCATAGTGTACAACATACACTGCCAGAAGAATATGTTATCCAACAAAATGAATGAAGAGTATTATAGTGCAAATACATCAAGCAAAAATGGATAGGTAACCACAACAAAATTGCAAGGTCTGCTTGAAAAATAGAACATAAATATCAATAACCACATATGCTCAGTTCAATACATATATGTAGACACTGTATTTTTATGCATAGTCCGATGATGAGTCTCTTACAGAGACACCCTTTGAAATTGTAAAGGTGAATGCCAGGAAGAAAATGAACTCCATGGAATATAGCCAAAAGCCAGCAAGATATCGCTTATGTCCGATCGACCTTCTCTCTAGCCAGAACATTTGGCTAGATATGCCTTGAAAATCCTAAATCCTGCAAGATAAAACACAGTTGTAAGTGAACGAGCAGATTGCCAGTTACTAAAGTTAAAGGACTTGATTATGTCCGGCCGGACAGAGAATTCAAAACCAATAGCCAGCCGGATATGTATCGAGTTGTCAGTACACGTGCAAAATTCAAATAGCTGGAATCACGAGCTTGACTATGTCCGGCCGGAGGTATGTCCTGAAATGTAAATCCGGCAGGACATAGTTCAAGTTGTGTCTAACGTTTTGATTGGAAATCACTCGAGACAGACTGGAGGAAGAGAGAGGATTTTGCTCCTCCCCTTCATTTTTTAGACTCACCCTTACACTATAAAAATAGGGTCTCTCCTCCTCACGAAACAGTTTGGATCAATCTGACAGAAACCCTAAAATTCCAAAAAAACCATTGAGAGAGAAACATGAGCCACAAAACTTTGGAGTTCCACATCTCCTAGTGGGAATCCAGTAACAACTCAACAATAAGAGGTGTCTTCTGAGCCACATCATACGCATAAAGGTACGACCTGAGGGTAATTTTCTTAATACTTTTGAGTTTTGGAGTTTTTGTTATTAACACAATATCTCTGGCCGGATGTACATCACGTCCGGCAGGACATGCCACACACTCGACCGCCTATAAACATATCAGTTCGTATTTACTATTTTCCCTAGTTAATTATATGCTTAGTTATTTTTATGTTTGTATGCTTAGTTATTTTTATTTACTCGTCATTATTCATTTATGCGGGTTTAGTGTTTTCGTTTTACTACTTTAGTTAGTGATATGCATATGTTTATTTTACTGTATAAGATAATATACATATTATGCTCCATTTACTGTGCGATCCGTGAAAGATGTCTGGCCATACTTGTCCTATATCTGGCCAGACATGTATGATATATGATCGCATGATCCCCATGGTATATAGGATGGAAGCCCAGCCGTAAATTCCATAGCCGACATTGAATGGACGGTAATATGATTGTACTCGGGATACAACTCCATATATCATTGGGAGATGGCCATTTGCGAAGATCGGATCAGTTTTAATTATTTATGCTATGTCTTGTTTGTTTATTGTTAATCTTATATGATTATGTTATAAACATACCTCTGTTTCTTTGGCTTATTTGTCGTCTTACGCATGTTTTCATATTTTTGTTATTATTTCAACCCATAGTAGTTGTGCTATGTATTACTTCAGCATATGAACATGATCCTGGGTTCTTGCTGATCCGTAATTTACACATGTTACGCAAGCGCACGTATCGCTCAAGTAGTATAAAATGCATCGATCACTCGAGAACTTATTACTTATGCTATGAATTATTGATGTTAAATTTCTACAAGTATCTAATTGAAATTGATTATTGGTGGATGAAACGAATAAATAAAACTAAGGTAAATTTCAAAGCTAATTAATGATATGAAAATATTCAGGGTTTTGAATCCTCCCAATATTCTTCTAAGGATGAGTTGATTATCTTATACTTGTGTAATATGCTGACTTATTAACCTGGAACACAAATGTATCTATAAGCCTCTTTCGATGGTAAAATATAAATAGTCAAAATTAATTAATTAACTATATGTCTATATTAACTAAGAAACCCCAAATTCATTAAGTTCAAGTTCCAATTGTGGTTACACCCGCCCTACATGTATATTTCTATCATGGAGGGAAATCACTAAAGTGCGATTGTGTGTTATTGAATCTATGGCTAAACCTAAAATCTCTTTGTCAAGTTCATCTTAAATTTACCAAATCAATCTTATTGGTGATCAATCAACAAGAAGCATTAAAATCTAGATTCAATAAATAAGCCAAAGCATCACACAAAACATGAGATAAATCAACTTATAAAATCATTAATAATTGGTTTTCATCACAACCCTAGATAATGTATTTAGTTACAACACATACCTAAGATTACTAAAGAAATCATTTAACAAAATATTATAAAAATGATTGAAAACTATTAAATGCAATAATAAAATAAAATGTTGGAGTTAGGGGATCCACTTTTAATATTTCAAATATAGAAATCTCACTTTTTATAATATATAAATTGCATTTGTTATCCAATTGATTTAATTCAGGATTTTATTATGTTAGAACATATAAAACCAGCCATGAAGACGGTAATATCATTTGACCATAGACTAGCCATATAGGCGGTACTCAAGTATGTCAAATATATAAAACCAGTCATATAGGCGATAACAAAGTCTGTCAATAATTAATCCAGATTATATATTAATCATTAAATTATAATTTATATATTATAATATAAGTGAGATTAATCTATATTATCATATTAAATGCTTCACCCTTTATCCCAGTAAAAAGAAGTTACCAACTCATGCTTTGAATAAAAACACACAAAATTTTATTACTGAAATAAAAAGAAAATACAAGAAAGCTTAAAAATAAACACACAAGATATTGTCTTCTAATTTTTCTAGAGAAACCCCGGAAGAAAGCATGAAAATTTCATCTAATTTAGCCTGCTATTTATAAGCAACAAATCCTGACAGCGTCACAACGAGCTCCACAGTTGAAGACGCGTGTCACTGCTGTAAACTTTCACGCATAATTAAGTCGGCATCGCGATGCGCAATGTCTTCTACATCGCGAAGCCCATGTGATACGCGAATTCCATATTCTGTCTTGCTGTGCGTCGCAACGCGCAAGATCTTGTGTCGCGAAGCCCTGTGAAATTTCTATTTTGTAATTATTTGTTCCAAATGTCCTCGTTTTAGTCCTGAATTGATTCCATTAAATCCTGGTATTATTTGTATTTTTAAAATAACCAAAAACACATCAAAATGCTCACAAGACTCGAGAAACATACAAAATATTAAGTAAAAGAGGCGGTAAATATTGACATATTTTCCGCTTATCACTTGCCTACAATACATACATGAAGTCTGACCGGATATATATATTAAATCTGTATATTCGATCGGGCCTCTTCGAGACCAAGACAATGAGGGGCATACCTTGTCCCTATGAGATGTGATTGTACCGTTGTTGTCCTATTTTTTGGTCATTGGTATGTCATCTCATCGTTATTATTGTTGTTGCTCTATTACCGATATATGAATCCGAAATTATTTGGTTTATGCGTTATATCCATGCAATTGTAATATTTTATGTGCTATCATAGCCATTGCATCTTTACTGATTATTATTCGACATTCTAGGATTTTACTTTGCTGTTTATTACTGCACCTATTGTGATGACAACCTGCTTCTCTGCAGTATATTCGGCCATACTTCAAGTAAGTCCAGTCGGACATGAATATGTGTATATATCCGGCCAGGCCTTTGAGATGCATGTCCATATTTATTTCAATACCATTTTCTTATCAACTATTGTAATAATATAGAGATATTTTATTCTTTTACTTATTGATGATTGTGCAACTTGTATGCCTTTAAATTGCTTTTGTGTGTGAAATTGCATTATAAGATGTGGGGATACCTTATTTGAGAGTGAATATTATACTGGCATCAGTAAGGGACCATTCTGAACCCAAAAAAGGTTTACGGTTGGACCTTGTGAGTGGTATAATTGTTAGTGTCCTAGACATGCCAATGATCTCTAAACATTGATTTGTGTGTGAATTATCAAGTATAAGTTGCGGAAAAACTTACAATGATCGGATGAGAAAATTCAAAACTTTCTTTGTTCTTGAATCTCCAAGCTTTCTTTTTGAGTTCCAAACTCTTGGGTGAGTTTCCCTATCACATTTCTTTGACTCCTTTAAGTGCTAGCTTGAACAAAATTTGAAAGAAAAATTTCTCCTCCAAGGAGATGTGTTCGGCCAAGGGAGAAAATAGAAGATGGATGAATAGTTTTGTGTTTTCCAAAAACATAATAATGAATTGACTTCCAAAGTTGTGTGTTTTGTTGTGATAGACTTTGCATTAAATGTGCCCAACCACTTCCATCACATGTCAAACACATGATGTAAGTAAAGTGGGTCTCACCACTTTAAATTCACACTTTGGGCCCGGTTCATTTAATTCGACTAAACGAATTTTCCGTCGTTAAATAATTAAATCTAATTTAATTAAATAATAATGCCTCGCAAAATTATTACGATAGTCGCTTATGAATTAATTCTAAATTAATTCGTTCGCTTGAATTAAAATCCAATTTCAATTCTGCATTGAAATCCAATTTCAATTAATATATCCAATATATTATTTTAGCCCAATTAAATAAATTAAATAGTAAAATCCAATTTACTTTACCGATTAATTCCAAATTAATCGCGTTCTCTCTTCTAGACGAATTTAATCCCAGATAAATTCTTGTCGCAGTTAATCCCATATTAATTTTATCTTTTATAACTAATCCCAGATTAATTTTGTTTGAGTCAAATGTCATTGGTGAATCTTTGGGAAGCGACCCAAGAGATCCCTGGATATGTTGGCAGTAAATACGGTCATCAGACCATCCGAACACGTGCGTACCTCGTACCACTTTCTTACCAATTTACAAGACATGGTTGGCTTCTAGCAAAGCACCGTGCCTACCCAATTCTCTAGAAATATTCAACGAGGAATATATAATCTGTATCAGGCGTAGTATATAATGTATTGCGTAATACGATTCAGTATCTGATGTCACATGCTAGGCCTAGGGCTGTAATTGTGTCTGCCCCGTACGAAGCATATATCGGATCACTAGCAACTAGTCTCTGTAATCGGATAATCATGACTTAGTCATACTATCCCGATAGCTGCAACATTTAAGAGTACTAGTTCTGTATACATGCGTGATCATCATCTCCATATGACTGAAGTGATACTCTCATCTTGACATCACATCCAATACACTGCGATTCTCAGTATACTCAGAAAAGGCGAACACAGAACCTGTTAAAGCTCCGGACGACCAAAAGCAAAGTATACTGATTGTCGTAAGTATTAGCCATACAAGTATCAGGTTAAGACCACATACACCAACCCTGATTCAGATTCCCGTAGACACATAGTCATACTACCAATGGGACTCCGATGGGTCTATCCAGAGCGAAGCTGTTCCCGGTCCAACGGCCAACAGAACCTCTTATCACACTTGCATAAGAATCCAATACTTAAATATATGAGAACTATGCCGTTAAGCTTCCATAACGCGCACAAATGTAATACTAGCCTATCCCGCATTATCGATGTCCAGTCTCGATAATACTACGAATATGGATATTTAATGATTAAACATTTCGTGGATTAATATTGTATCATATCTTATTAATCCGGAACTAATCATAAGGACTTTTATCATTTATATATCTAAATTACAAAATGATAAAAGAGCAATTTCCTTTGTCACATAGTTAATTTGTACAAAAACACCATGTATTTTACAAATAGTGATGCTATGGGTCATAATTGTCCAATAATCTCCCACTTGGCCTATAGCCAATCACTCAAGTGTCCAACACATGAACTATGTACGGGTCGCTCAAACTTTTGCTGAGATATCACTTTTGTCAGCGGATCTGCAAGGTTATCATCTGAAATGATCTTTCGATCTTCATATCTCCATGATGTGTGATCTCTCGAATCAGATGAAACCGTCGAAGTACATACGTGGATCATTGATGAGACCGTGGTTCCTTAGCCTATGTTGTAGCCCAGCTCAGCTGCTAATAGAACTACTCCTAATCCAATTAGGAATTTATAGATCCAAAATGCTTCCTTTTACTGCCTCAGCCGCAACAATGTATTCCGCTTTTGTTATTGAATTGGCAACAGTATCTTGCTTGGAAGATTTTCAGCTCACTGTTCGGTTGTTCAAACAAAATATGTACCCTTATTGCGACTTACAATCGTCTTTATCGGTTTGGAAAATTGCATTGGTGAACCCAGTCACCTCAAGTTCTATTTCCCCATAGGCTAAGAAAGCATCTTTAGTTCGTCTAAGATACTCAATGATGTTCTTTACATCAATCCAGTGATCATCACTTGGATCGGCCTGATAGCAACTGCACATGCTCAAAGCATACGAGACATCAGATCACGTACATATCATGGCATGTATAATCGATCCAACTGCTTAAGCGAACGGGATCCGATTCATTAAATCTCTCTCATCTTGAGTTTTAGGATACATGTCCTTAGATAGAGAGACGCCATGTGACACCGGAAGTAGCCTCTTGTGGGACTGATCCATGTTGAATCTCTTCAACATTGTCAATGTACGAGTTCTCAGAGAGTGCCAACAACTTTTAGATCTATCCCAGTAGATCCTTATTCCTAGAATAAAAGTTGCCTCTCCCAAGTTTTCTATGGACAATTTAAATGAAAGCCAAGCTTTCACCGATTGTAGTAGGGAATGTCCTTGCTAAAAAGCAATACATCATCAACATATAGGACAATGAATGTCAGTGCACTCCCACTAACCTTCTTATATACACAAGAATCATCTTCGTTTTGACTGAAACCATATTGATATATGATCTCATCAAAACGTTGGTTCCAAGAACGCAATGCTTGCTTCAATCCATAAATGGATTGATTTAACTTGCAAACCTTATTTGCATGTTTTGGCACGATAAAATCGTCAGACTGTTGTATATAAACATCCTCCAAAAGGTTTCTGTTAAGAAAAGCGGTTTTGACGTCCATCTGCCATATTTCGTAATCGAAATATGCGTCAATAGCAAGCATTATCCGAATGGATTTCATCATGGCAACGGGTAAAAGGTTTTGTCGTAATCGACACCATGTTGATGACGATATCATTTTCGCTACAAGCCTAGCTTTGTACGTTTGTATGTTGCCATCCATGTCTGTCTTCACCATGAAGACCCATTTGCTACCAATAGGCACAATGCCTTCTGATACATCAACCAGTGTCCAAACTTGGTTGGTATACATGGAATCCATTTCGGACTTCATGGCACCTTGCCATAAAGTGGAGTCGATACCTTGTATCAATTCCTTATACGTAGCCGGTTTGTATTCCTCAATAAGATTAATATCTACATGAGGTGAGATCAGAAACCCATACCTCTAAGGTTATTTTCTGACTCTCTCCGACCTACGCGGTTCTTGTGTATTAGAAGATTATGGAATAGTCTCATCCCTGATGAACTGTTCGTGTTCCATGAGGGGATCGATGCCAGGAACAGTATCACTCTAATTTTCATCGAGTTCTACTTTCCTCCCACTTACCACTGCATTTATGAATTCCTTTTCGAGGAAAACTGCATGGAGAGCAACAAATATTTTTGTTCTCTTGTGGGTTGTGGAAATAATATCCTTTGGTTTCCCTAGGATAACCAATTACAAATAGGCATTTATCCGATTTGGGTTCTAGTTTGGTACCTTCCAAACGTTTAACATATGCCCAACATTCCCAAATATTCATGAATGAGAAACCCGATTTCTTTCCTGTCCATATATCATATGGAGTCTGTCCAACAGGCTTTGACAGAACCTTATTCAAAATAAGTATTGCAATGTTCAATGCGTATCCCCAGAAGGAAATTGGTAGCTCAGTGCGACTCATCATTGACCTTACCATGTCCAACAAAGTTCGGTTTCTCCGTTCGGACACACCATTCAATTGAGGTGTTCCGGGAGGAGTCCACTGTGAAAGAATACCATACTCTTTCAAGTAATCAAGAAACTCATTGCTTAAGTATTCTTCACCACGGTCTGACCGTAATGTTTTAATACTTTTGTCGGTCTGTTTTTATACTTTGTGTCGAAACTCTTTGAATTTCTCAAAAGTTTCCGACTTGTGTCTCATAAGATACACATAACCATAACGCGATGCAACATCCGTAAAAGGTTACGAAGTATTCATATCCACTTTTAGCTTGGCTAAACATGGGCCCACATACGTCACTATGATCGAGGGCTAACAGCTTGGTGGCACGTACACCCTTACCACTAAAAGGTGTTTTAGGCATTTTGCTTAATGAACAAGATTCGTAGACATCATTTGAATTAGGATCAAATCCATCCATGTATCCACTCTTCGAAAGTATCGATATATGAGTTTTGATAATGTGTCCCAGACGACAATGCCACAGATAAGTTTCATCCGTGTTACTCAATTTGAGCTTTTGTTTGTCATGTTATATGTTTGAGATTCGTTTATATTCAAAATATAAAGACTATTATTAACATCTGTTGTACATATCAAAATGTCATCTTTATATACAAAACACCCAGTGTTCATGAATACAAAGGTATACCTGCATTGGGTTAAACTAGATACAGAGATGATGTTCCTTAGTCAAACTAGGTACATAATAACAGTCACCTAATGTAATTACATGCCCCAAAGGCAGATACAAAACATAGGTCCCAACGGCCAAAACAGTGACTCTCGTCCCATTTCTGACTTGTAGGTCGATCTCACCTGACGCCAGTATCCTGCTAATCAGCAGATGCTGCACACCAGTACATATGTGAGTACCACATCCGGTATCAAAAATCTATTTTTTAAAACCAGTAGTGGACATGTTTATAACAAACATACCTGAAGCCGGAGCCTTGCCCGTCTTCACTTCCTTCAACTCCGTATTGTACTCACGGCAGTCACGCTTCTAGTGACCCGTTTGCCATAATGTAGGCAGACATCTTGGGATATGTACTTAGTCTTCCCAGAAGACTTTGATGATTTAGCCTTGCCCTTCTTCTTTTTCTTCACACCTCCAGAAGCCTTCGACCAAGCCTTGGCCTTCAGAGATGTCGAAGTAAGGTGCGCCACGCGCTTCTTGCCCTTCAAAAGCTCTGGCTTTGCTTCTTTCAGCATTGCCATCAACTCTCCAAGAGTCTTCTCTTGGTTCATCATGTTATAGTTCATAACGAACCCGCCCCAGCAGTCGGGCAGAGACTCTAAGATCAAATCTATGGAAGTCTCGGCCTCAAAGATTATGCCTAACTGACCTAGCTGTTCGATGTCAGCAATCATCTGCGACACATAGTGCTCGACAGATGCACCCTCTGACATACACGAGCGAAAGAGCTTCTTTTGCAATTCATACTTCTGAGATCTAAGGTTAGATCTGTGAAGATCCTTCAATTTCAACATCATACTATAAAGATCCAATCCTTTGTTCTGACGACGAAATTGAGGAGTCATTACGGCAAGCATTATGGATTGAGCACTAAAGTTATCATCACGATGAGTCTTCCAAGGCTCATGCTCTACTATTTGCTCAACTTCGAGCTCAGGCCCGAGAGGTTTCTCTATGACATAGAGTAACTTCTCGACTCCCAGGACTATTCTGAGATTCATCTCCCAATCTGGAAAATTGGAGCCGTTAAAGACATTATTGTTGGATAATATGACCCATAGCGTCACTATTTGCACAGAACATTGTGTTGCTGTAGCAAATTAACTATGTAACAAGGAAATTGCACTCTCGTCATTTGTGATTAGATCACCATAGATATATAAATGAAGAGAGGTCCCTATGATTAGTTCCTGGATTGAGATGATATGAGACAGTATCAGTCCACGAAGGATTAATCATTAAATATCCCTAGCCGTAGTATTATCGAGACTGGACATCGATAATGCGGAATAGGCTAGTATTGCACTTGTGCGCGTTGTGAGGGCACAACGGCATAGTTCTCATATATATAAGTATTGGATACTTGTGCAAGTGCGATAGGAGGTCGTGTTTCACCGATGGTACGGGAAACAGCTTCGCTCTGGATAGACCCTTCGGAATCCCATTGGTATTATGACTAGGTGTCTATGGGAGGCCGAAATCAAGGTAGGTGTGTATAGTCTTAACCTGAGACTTGCATCGCTAATACTTACGACAATCGGTAAACTTTGGTTTTGGTGGTGGGGGATCTTAACTGGTTCTGTGTTCACCTCTTCTGGGTTTATCAGGAATCGTAGTGTATTGGATGTGATGTCGAGACGGAAGTATCACTCCAGTCATAGTGGAGATGATGTCACGCATGATACGGTATTAGTGCTCTTAAGTGATGCGCATCCAATCGTGATATTATGACCAGGTCATGAATATCCGATTATAGAGACTAGTTACCAGACATCCGATATGTGTTTCGGACGGGGCATACACTTATCCAGCCCCAGCCCAAGCACGTGATTATCCGATACTGGGCCGATATGCACAATACATTAGTATACTACGCTTGATACAGATCTTTGATATTCTTTGATGGATATGTCCGGAGAACTTGGTAGACTTGGTGCTTTGCTAGGATTCGACCTTGTCTCGTAAATCGGTAGAACGTAGTACTTGGTACGTACGTGATTCGGATACTCCGACGACCGTATTTACTGCCAGCTTATCCGGGGATCTCATGGGTCGCTTCCCGATAATCCACCGATGACGCACAACTCGCACTCTTGAATAATCTGGGATTATATAGAAGAGAGAGAAAATTAATCTAGGATTAATAACGGAGATATTTTATCCGGGATAAAATGTCGTCTAAAGAGAGAGAACGATTAATTTGGAATTTATCGGTAAAATTAATATATTCGATATAATAAACGAAATTAGATTTCGACGCGAAATTAAAATTAGATTTTAATTCGGGCAAATGAGTTAATTTATAATTAATTTGTTAGCGACGTAAATAATAATTTCGCTAGGCGCAATTATTTATTTAAATTTGATTTAATTAACGTCGCGACGTAAGTTCGGTATTTCGGAAATATCGAACCCGAACGCGTGAGTGCACGTGGGCCCACTTTCATTTGGAAACGTGTGGGGCCCACATGACACATGTCATTTTATGCATTATTTAATTCTAATGCATTGCATGGTGATAGTGTACAATACACTCAATGGTTTTGCATGGAGTTTGAGTGTTTGACACTCTAAGCCATTGCATGATTTGTGTCATAAGTTTATTATTAATTTAATAAATTTTATGGCATAAATATAAATTGATTTTTGGTAAAAAAAATCTATAATTCAACTCTCTCATTTTGCTCTATTCTCTCACGCCCAAAACAGAATTTTGGGACTGGTTTTGAACCAGAAAAACGTGACACTAAAGGGAAGCAAGGGTTGGGTTTTCATGGTGAAAACCGCAAGTGCTAGCACACTACGAGTCTTGCGAAGGTGGTAGGGAGGTTCACCCATGAGGCGGGACTCATCCGACGGAGTTTGGAGCTTCGTTTTGAGACCCGAAACTGCGAAGACAGTGAGCGTGGACTGGTTGCAGTGGCGTGAGCAAGGCAGTGCGTTTTTGGCTTCGATTCGTCTTCAATTCGACATAACCGATCGATGTGAGTATTCCGCTACCTCCGTTGATGTATTCACGCATGTTTTCATGTCTTGTTTGATCTTGGGACCTTAGAAAAAACTCAACAATGGCATCAAGAGCTAATGTTGCAAGCATGAAAAATGTAGGGCTTAAAATTTGGGTAAATGTTTGTTGAGCATGATTTGAATAAATTGATTGTTTGAGTATGCTTATAACATGTTTAATTGCATTTTGGTTGGACCAATTTGTTGAAAATTGATTTGGAATAATTTTCCCCAATTTATTCACCTTGGCCGAATGTGTGTTGGTTTTGGGAGTTCTTGGAATTTTTCATTTTAATTCATTGCATGAGTTATAATGATAAAGGATGATGTTAATTTGAAGTCAATTTGATTGAATTTTGAGTTGAACAAAAATCCCCAAAATCTTACCTTGGCCGAATTGGTGTATATGCCCTAATGTCTTGGTGATTTTGATTTTGTGACATTCAATGTGTATGAAATCATTCGGGAAGTTAATATGTTGTCGATTGTGTAATTAATCGGATTGAATTCAAATCGGACAAAATTACCTTCCTTGGCCGAGAGCATTGAAGCATGTTTATGGGTTTGATTTTTCATTATGTGTGTTTGACATGTAATAATGAATTAAGCATGATTAATTGGACTAATTTGGTGCTTCGGAAATATCAATTTAGGTTATTAATCATCGTAATGCACTTTAGGTAATTAAATTGCGTAATTGGATTAGTGTTATTTAATTATTTAGGCTTAATTGGATTTGGGCTTGAATTGTTGTAATTGGGCCTTTTGGGCTTGATTTATCAAGTTTGGTTTAGGCCAAGTGGATTGGATCCAATTGGGCCCAAAACCTTAACCATAAAGCCCAATTGCGACTAATGAACCTTTAATGTTTAATTGGGCCTAATGGGCCGAAATTGATTTCTAAGGCATTTTGGGTGATTCCACTATGGGCTTTGGTTGCCGAAGCCCATGCCTAAAGAAATTAATTGAAGCCTATTAGACTTAAATTAAATTGACATTGGACGTTAATCGGGCTTTGAGTCCCGACGCGATTGAATTTGGAATTTAAATCGTAAAAGGTTTATTAATATAAAGTGCAATATTTAATTTGGAATTGAATAGTGAATTAGTATTAAATACATGTTAAATTGGATTTAATTATGTAGTTTAATTTAATTCATGAATTTGTACTTTAAGTACTTATTCGCAAAAACGAGTTTGACTCGAACAAAATCAAATCGTTGTTTGAACATTGGATGATCACTTAATTATCAGATTAATTAATTTGATTAGATTGATTGATAGCATGCTTATGTGTGTGAATACGTGGTTGTGTTGAATGAATAATGTATATCGGATGGATATTAGATGGGTGGGCAATTTTAGAAATTGTTGTAATAAATTCGATTTATTAAATTGGACCTGCGTGTCCAGCCTTATCACCTTCTTTCTCTTTGTATTCTCTTCTCACCTATTCCCCTCTATATATATGAGGTTTCTTTAGAAGTGTAGTGTAACGGGTAGAAGTAGTACAAGTGCTAGCTTGAGTGAGAAAGGGAGAGATTTGATCTAGGATCAATGTGTTAAGTATCCATCCGCATATCATTATTATTTTATTTCATACTCGCTTTATTATGTATTTAGAATGCATGTTTAAGGGTGTATGATGATGAGACCTTAACAAAGATAATTAAATTGGTAGCCAATTTGCACGCGAAAATCCCTCAATCTATATTAAGCAAATATCCTTCCATTGAATGATTCTTGTTCAAGATCCGAAGTTGGCATTGGTTTTTATTGACCAAAGTCAAGACCTTTGTCAATCAAGGATGTACTTGAATCATGAGAGTTTTGTTGCATATCGGTGTCTTGTCCAAATCGTGATTTTTATTGGCCAAAGTCAAGATCACTTTTTGTCCAATGACATTGATTACGAAACTTTCCTCGTCAATGGGTCCCGCTTAACTGGAATCATTAGGTTTGGTTTTGGCCAAAGCCAAGGCCTAGATGATTCGGAGGATAAGGTTAGGAAAATGTATTAGATACATTGGCATAAGTAATATGTTTAGGACTTGGATGTCCACCTAACCGGATCTAGGAATTGGATGAGATCCAATTGATCTGTGAGATCTACCTAGTTAAATAGCATACAACTTTTATTGGCCAAAGTCAAGGTTGTGTGTTATTTAATAGGATCCTAGCCCACTAGGAAACACGGTTTCCCGAGTACTCCACAGAGGGTTAGAGGCTCGACGAAAAATAGTGGGAGGCAAGTATTGAATTTGCAACATTCGTTCGAATACTCGCTAAACACGCTCATTTTATTTTACTCGTCATATTAATTAAAAGTATTAGTTGGACTAATATTTTATGTTGTTTTAAATATATAGTTAGACTATATACAAACTTATTCAAATATAGTTGATTTTATAATTGGATTATAGTAATCAATATAATTGAATTAAAAAATTATAGTTGATTTTATAATTGGATTATAGTAATCAATATATTGAATTAAAATGATAGTTGATTTTATAATTGGATTATAGTAATCAATATTAAAATTATAGTTGATTAAATAATTGGATTATTGTAATCATTATAATAAATAGTACCTTATTAAAATTGATTAAATAGTTGGACTATTGAAATCAAGAAAGAATAGAAAAGTTGAATATTTAAAATATATAATCCTTGGGTTAAATGTTTTAAATGATTTAATTTTCAATTGGGAATTAATAATAGGTTAATTTATTTGATAAAATAACTTATTATGACTAAGCCCATTATTAAGCAAATAGTAGAGCATAAAGTCTTTGGAAGATTTATGTGATGATAACTTTAGTGCTTAATTAATATACTTATAATAAATCTATCTTTAGATTTAAAAGTATTAAAATTGCAATTAATAATTCTTGGAGAATTAATTGACTATTCTAGTGGAGAAAAGTCAAAAGTTTGCAATTGGGCATGTAGCACAAGGTGCACATCGTTTCGATATTCCGAAACCCAAGGCTTGGCCAAAGGTTTGTGAAATATTAAAAAGGATAATTGACATATCCCAAAGTGACTACCATTTGGATATGGAAGACACGAAGGAATTAAAGAAAGGGCGAGGCTCTAACTTTAAAAATATTTGTCAAAGTTATGTTCACAACTAGTATTAAAATTAGATTTTAAATACTTAGTGTGGTACATAATACATATATGTATTGACGTTCAGAATCCGCTGTGAGCCGGATACTGGCTTCAAGCCGAGATTTCTCTGCGAATCGGAAACGGGACGAAAGTAACTGTTTCGACCGTAGATACCTAAGTTTAGGAACTACCCTTTGGGTATGTACTTAAATTAGGAAATGTTATATGTAACTAGTTTAACTAGAGACATTATCTCTATATCAGTGTTTAATCCATTGCGGATAAAACCTTTATATTCTAGAACACTAAGTGTTTCATTATATAAAGATGATACTGAGATAAATACATTAGATAATTTATATTTTGAATATAAATAAAATCTTAAACATATAAAATGACAAATAAATAGCTCAAATTGATTTGATCAATAGAGACTTATTTGTGGCATTGTTGTCTAGGACACAATTAAAGAAGACTCGTATATCCACACTTTTTAAGAGTGGGTACTAGGACTGATTTGACTATTCAAATAAGGTCTACGAATCTAGTTTATTAGGTAAAATACCTAAAATACTATTTACTTGGTAATAGTAAAAAAGGCCACCGATCTGTTAGCCCTATTCATGGTGAAGTAAGTGGGCCCATATCTAGCTAGGCTAGATGTGAACATGAATATTTCGTGACCTTAATGGATGTGACATCACATTATGGTTATGTGTTTCTTTTGAAGAACACAGATCAGAAACTTTTATAGTTTCGACACGAAGTAGAAAAACAGATCGGCTATAGTATTATGCCGCCACGGTAAAACCGTAATGGAAAATACTTAAGCAGTAAGTTTCATACGTACATGAAAGAGTACAGTATTCTTTCAGATGAGGACATGATAAGGTTTATCACGAGTCGCTCTGAGCTACTATTTCCTTCAACAGGATATGTATTAACAGTGCAAAACTTATTTAGAATAAGGTTCCATATAAATCTGTTTGACAGATATCATATAGGATATGAACAGGGAAGAAACGAGGTTTCTCATTCCTGATAATTTGGGTATGCCAGGCATAGCGTTTGGATGATACCAAACTAAGGACCCAAATTGGATAAGTGCCAATATAGGTTATCCTAAGGGAAAACTTAAATATAGTACTTGTAAATCCCACATGAGAACAATGTAATTGTTGCTCACCATGCGGTTTTCCTGAGAGGAATACGATATGCAGTGGTCAGTGGGAGGATAGTGATACTCGATGAAAATCGGAGTAATACTGTTCAAGGCACGAAGTCCTTAATGGAACACAAACAGTTCATCAATGATGAATCTATACCATTAATCTTCAAATACACAAGAACTTAATAGATCGGATAGAGTCAGAAAACAACCTAGGGTATGGGTTTCTGATCTCACCTCATAAAGATGTCAATCTTATGGTGGTGTACCATCCGACTACGTTTAGAGGAAGTGATACGAGGTATCGACTCCATGTAATGGCAAAGTGCCATGAATCCGAAATGGATTCCATGTATAACAACTATTTTGGATACTAGTTGTTATACCACAAGGCAGTGTGCCTGTGGTACATTAAATGTCTTCAAGGAAGACATACATGGATGGCAACATACCAACGTACAAAGCTAAGCTTTTGACGGAAAGGTATCGTTATCAACATTATGTTAATAACAGTTCAACCTTTTACCTGTTGCCATGGTAAATCCATTTTGAAGATGCTTGAAAATAACTGTATATTTCATTTATGAAATGTGCCAGTTATAGATCAAAATCGCTTTCCTGAAAAGGAAACCTTTTGGAGGATGTTTACAACATCCTGACGATTTTGTATAACCGACAAACAAGGTTTGCAGGTTATTCGATCCATGTTTGGATCAATGCAAGCATAAGGTTCTTGGAACTGGCGTTTTGAAATAATCATAATGGTTTATGATTTAACTCAAAACGAAATAATTCTTGTGTATATAAGGAGGTTAGTGGGAGAGCGCACTGACAAGTATATTCCCATAAAGCTATTGTTGAAAGCTTGGCTTTCAATAGAAATTCTCCTTAGAATTCTGGGGAGTAACAACCTTTATTCAAGGAATAAAGATCTACTGGGATAGATTTGGAGTTGTTAACACTCTCTGGAAATTGTACATTTAAAATGTACTTGTATTGGTGTCTCATACGCTTCAAGCATATGGAGTCACAATCAGGTCAATCCAAGTGACAGTCACTGGATTGAAGTTAAGAACATCTGTTAGTATCTCAGAGAACTAAAGATGCTATCTTAAACTATGGAGAAAGAGAACTTGAAGTGACTGGGATCACTGCTGCAAGTTTCCAAACAGTTAAATACTGTGGTACTATGAAGTTTGAATAACGGGACAGTGAGCTGGAGATCTTCCAAGCAAGATAACTGTTGCGGAATAAACAACAAATGCGGATTATTGCTGCAGCTGAGGCAGCAATAGAAGACATTTGGATAAAAAAATAAATCTAATTAGATTAGATATAGTTCTGTTAGCAGCTGAGCTAGGCGTCAGCACAGCTAAGGAATTAAAGGTCTCATCGACGATCCAGATATATACTTCTATATCATCTGATTCGTTCGGATCATACATCGTGGCGATGTGATGATCGTATAAATCGCGTCAAACGATAATCGAACAAATCCGCTGACGAAAACCTTTCCTCATCAATTTGAGCGAACCTTACATAGTTCTGGTGTAGGACACTCGAGTGACTGGCTATGTGCCAAGTGGGAGATTGTTGGATAATATGACCCATAGCGTCACTATTTGCACAGAACATTGTGTTGCTGTAGCAAATTAACTATGTAACAAGGAAATTGCACTCTCGTCATTTGTGATTAGATCACCATAGATATATAAATGAAGAGAGGTCCCTATGATTAGTTCCTGGATTGAGATGATATGAGACAGTATCAGTCCACGAAGGATTAATCATTAAATATCCCTAGCCGTAGTATTATCGAGACTGGACATCGATAATGCGGAATAGGCTAGTATTGCACTTGTGCGCGTTGTGAGGGCACAACGGCATAGTTCTCATATATATAAGTATTGGATACTTGTGCAAGTGCGATAGGAGGTCGTGTTTCACCGATGGTACGGGAAACAGCTTCGCTCTGGATAGACCCTTCGGAATCCCATTGGTATTATGACTAGGTGTCTATGGGAGGCCGAAATCAAGGTAGGTGTGTATAGTCTTAACCTGAGACTTGCATCGCTAATACTTACGACAATCGGTAAACTTTGGTTTTGGTGGTGGGGGATCTTAACTGGTTCTGTGTTCACCTCTTCTGGGTTTATCAGGAATCGTAGTGTATTGGATGTGATGTCGAGACGGAAGTATCACTCCAGTCATAGTGGAGATGATGTCACGCATGATACGGTATTAGTGCTCTTAAGTGATGCGCATCCAATCGTGATATTATGACCAGGTCATGAATATCCGATTATAGAGACTAGTTACCAGACATCCGATATGTGTTTCGGACGGGGCAGACACTTATCCAGCCACAGCCCAAGCACGTGATTATCCGATACTGGGCCGATATGCACAATACATTAGTATACTACGCTTGATACAGATCTTTGATATTCTTTGATGGATATGTCCGGAGAACTTGGTAGACTTGGTGCTTTGCTAGGAGTCGACCTTGTCTCGTAAATCGGTAGAACGTAGTACTTGGTACGTACGTGATTCGGATACTCCGACGACCGTATTTACTGCCAGCTTATCCGGGGATCTCATGGGTCGCTTCCCGATAATCCACCGATGACGCACAACTCGCACTCTTGAATAATCTGGGATTACATAGAAGAGAGAGAAAATTAATCTAGGATTAATAACGGAGATATTTTATCCGGGATAAAATGTCGTCTAAAGAGAGAGAACGATTAATTTGGAATTTATCGGTAAAATTAATATATTCAATATAATAAACGAAATTAGATTTCGACGCGAAATTAAAATTAGATTTTAATTCGGGCAAACGAGTTAATTTATAATTAATTCGTTAGCGACGTAAATAATAATTTCGCTAGGCGCAATTATTTATTTAAATTCGATTTAATTAACGTCGCGACGTAAGTTTGGTATTTCGGAAATATCAAACCCGAACGCGTGAGTGCACGTGGGCCCACTTTCATTTGGAAACGTGTGGGGCCCACATGACACATGTCATTTTATGCATTATTTAATTCTAATGCATTGCATGGTGATAGTGTACAATACACTCAATGGTTTTGCATGGAGTTTGAGTGTTTGACACTCTAAGCCATTGCATGATTTGTGTCATAAGTTTATTATTAATTTAATAAATTTTATGGCATAAATATAAATTGATTTTTGGTAACAAAAATCTATAATTCAACTCTCTCATTTTGCTCTCTTCTCTCACGCCCAAAACAGAATTTTGGGACTGGTTTTGAACCAGAAAAACGTGACACTAAAGGGAAGCAAGGGTTGGGTTTTCATGGTGAAACCGCAAGTGCTAGCACACTACGAGTCTTGCGAAGGTGGTAGGGAGGTTCACCCATGAGGCGGGACTCATCCGACGGAGTTTGGAGCTTCGTTTTGAGACCCGAAACTGCGAAGACAGTGAGCGTGGACTGGTTGCAGTGGCGTGAGCAAGGCAGTGCGTTTTTGGCTTCGATTCGTCTTCAATTCGACATAACCGATCGATGTGAGTATTCCGCTACCTCCGTTGATGTATTCACGCATGTTTTCATGTCTTGTTTGATCTTGGGACCTTAGAAAAACTCAACAATTATCGCCCATGATTATGTCCCTAACGCTAATCTTTCCGACCATCTTGATTGCAATTGTCCAACTATCCAATCAACGATTTTGGGTACACTCAAAATGTGATGGTTACTATAGTCCAACTATATAACCAACTACAAGTGGAGTAGTGTCTTGTAAAGTCTAACTGTTCAAAGAAAGCAATATTCAATATTAATCCAACTAATATATATTTATAACGATGATAATTAAAAATAAAAGAGCACATTTAGCAAGTATTAAACGAAATTGCAAATTTAATACTGGCCTCCCACTATTTTTCGTCGAGCCTCTAACCCTCTGTGGAGTACTCGGGAAACCCAGTTTCCTAGTGGGCTAGGATCCCGTTAAATAACACACAGCCTTGATTTTGGCTAACAAGTTGTTGTTAGGGATATGCCCTATACCCAACTTGTGGATGGGCTATATGTACATGTATTTGTAATATTTTCATTAATTAATAAAATGGCAATCTTTATTATACGTGTCTTACATAACTTATATGAATCATCAACACTGTAATAAAAGCCCTTGGAGTAATAAGACGATGGCTTCCACGCCTTATGAGAATCATTACTCTTAAATATTCATAGTAATAGTTTTGTGAATAATCTGGGCGTTCACAAAGCGGAGAGACTAGCATGATGATATAATCCGCCCTTAAGTGGGGTAGCCGATCTCATAGGCTACTAGCGGAGATCCGTTCACTTGTTGTATCACATGGATGCATGAGTTGCTCGTGTCCATCGAACTGACCGCCGAAAGTTTTCATATATAGTGTTTATCCCATGAGTCTGTGAGAACTTTCATGTATTGATTATATGACTAGTCTTAGACTTGAGGTCTTTACAATATTATGTATGGATCAAATAACTTTGACATACTTCTTCCCCGGTTCAAAAGTTCCGGTCATAAGGGTATGATTGGGTCATTTGTTGAACACATGAAGTTTGTAAAGATACAACAGAGAATCGCCACTCTCTCGGATAATATTTTCTTATAAGAGTAGTATTCCAGTTCGCGGGTTGATATGTGTGATCAGTGCTTGAGACTGTGGCCACAGCGGAAGAATCATGTGAGATTCTTGGGTTAGCACGATTCATGACACTATCAACATCATACCTTTGACCATATGGGTAGACACTTTCCGTAACCTAGGTCAATAGGTGGGGATACAGTGAGGCGAGGACCGTATCATATATAAATTACATACAGAATGGGTATATATATATATTTCCTTCTCATTTGGAGGCATTGGCATGTTGCTAGATGTCAACTTTGGTCATTGAAATCGAACGACCATCTGATCGGAGGATAATTTATGTTCGATTAAATTATCACGATTCATTTCATGTCCAACTTGAGGGGAACCCAAAAGGTCACACACAAGAAAGTCGAAATCAATGGTTAACAGTGCACAGTACAAATATAATATCATATATGATTGCTGTAGGAATTGTTCATAAATGGTTCAATGTGTTTAATTATTGAACAGATCATTTATGAGGTTCCATAGTGGCTTAGGGATTGGTGAATGACGATGGGAGCACTTTGGGAATTGGAATTTTAAAAAATTACTATTTACGTGAATAGTAATGTGAATAGTTTTTTTTTTGTAATTTGTTTTGAATTTCAATTCGGCCCAAACTCTTATTAGGGTTTTATAATCTCATTAAACCACTAAATTAAGATCCAATGGCTAAGATTAAATTAGCTTTTATCCCACATCGTATTCTTAATTAATTTTGTTGTCTTTGGAGCAATATATAAACCCAAAGAATTCTTCACAAATTTTTACATTAAAACCTTTCATATCTTGGGTTTATATAAGTGAGCAACTCTAAAGTTTAAGAGTAAGCCACTGATTTTGAGGATCCTTAAGTCTAATTGACTAGAGGAACCTCGAGTTAAAAATTTTGAGGTATTTGCCTAGGCTAGCACTAAGGGCAAAATACCCGTGCACTCGAGGCGTAGTCTTGCCGTTGAGTTTTGGCTTTGGCGTGTACATCTTTGGAGGCCACACACTTGGGTGGCTCTTTGAAACGTGGAAGAGCTTGCTGATTTCGAGAAAAGCTTGTAGATTGGAGGGAGGACGGGAGGAATCTTCGGTTCAAGTAAGTCTTTTTCTTTCTTTATTTTAATTAGAGTTCTTATGATAGTTAGCATGTTTAGGTTTATGTTTATGTTCTTTGCATGTTTTATGAGTTTTATGCTTAGAATATATAGTAACATGCATAGGCTTGTAGAATAATCAAAACAAATGGGTCTTGGGCAAAGAGAAAGTGGCATAATAATTTTAATTTTTCGCTGCGCACTCGCGGCCGTTTCCCTACAGTGGTATCAGCGCGCCGTTTTTGTTTTGATTAGTTCTCTCTCATTTGAACTCGAAATTGGGTGTGTAAAAGCTCGTTGGAAAGCTAACAACCTGAACTTAATTCTAGGTACAAGTTTTGCATGATTTGGTTAAGATTTGAATTGTGAAATTGTATTTAAAGTTCACGCGTCTGCAGAAAAATGTGAATAGTAAATTTATTTGAATAAAATTAAATGCAATATCATAATTAAATAATAATCAAAGTTATTTAATGCCTAAAATAATTCCAACATATTAAAACTCATATGCTTGATGATTCTATGTATGATTAGAATTGGCATGATTATTTTAGGGTGCAAACATCTAGAGACTTTATAAGAAATAGAGAATGTATTGCTTATCCCTTAGCTAAGTAATTATTCCGTGATGAACTTAGAGATTTATTACCTTTAAGGCTAATAAATATAAATCACTTGTTTATAATAAAAGACATTATAAAAGATACAAGTGGGTTGGGACCAAGAGGTTAATAAAACTTTCCAAACTAAAGTTAATTTAACCAAAGGTATTACTAGAGTTAGATAATGATTTGGTGTCTTCCTTCATTCACTACCTTTTTATAGCCAAAAGGAAAAGCTGTGAAGACATCTAGATAATCATTTACTCAAAGCTTACCTTAAAGCATATTTAAAGTGTTAGACTAATTTGGAGGATCTTATTTATTCTTGTCACCAAGGCAATAAGAGCCTAAGAGGTAAGGGTATTTAAGAGAGTTCGCTCCACCCTCCCTCTGGGGAATTTTCAATGGAGGAATCCATTTGACAATTATTCACTTAAACTTGCTAAAATTCTCAATTATAATTTAAGTCTAAAATTTGCCTCCCATTGTAAAGTATAGACCCAAAGGGCTTAAACCGTATTGGCAGGACTAGGCTTTACCAGACTAACCAATACCAATTTGTCCCTAAATCGTACTATTGACAATGGTTTGACTTTCCTGAGTCATAAGACGCAGTGACCCTTAGGCGTGGTCTTATAACTTAGTGGCAAAGATTGGGTGTCCACAAGGACTAACATAAGCTATGACATGTTTGATTGCCCAACCCAATGATCAAGGAATTGTGATTTATATCATAAATTTGTTGGGAACCTACCTAATTATCGTATTTTATAACGACCGGCCCTAGTCGGAGTTATGAAATGATGATAATGGGATCCTTGCCCACAAGAAATCCATCATATTGGGGTTGATACGATTTGCTTAAAATTTTAAAACAATTGAGTGGGAGCAACTTCATAATATTAAAAAGCCCATGTTATTATGAAACATTAATGAAAACATATTCCTAATTTTAACATTTTCTCTTAACAGGTGGGTTAAAATATTTCACAAACATTCAAATGGCAAACAGAGTATCACTTCGTTCCATCCTTGATGAGAATAAGCTCAAATGGGACAACTACAATAACTGGTTTATAAACCTTAAAATTGTCTTACGACAAGAAAAGATTTTCTATGTTCTTGAAAGACCATTTCCCCCTGAACCCACAGAAGATTCTGACTAAGATACATTTGATGCTTGGAAGAAACACGTCGATGATAATGAGCAAGTAGTTTGCATAATGCTTGGCTCTATATCAGACGAACTTCAGAAAGCTCACGAAGATATGGATGCTCAAACCATCATCTTTCACTTGAACGAGTTGTATGCAACTTCCGTTCATACCGTGAGATTCCAAGTGTCATGTGCCTTATTCCAAACAAGGTATAAGAAAGGATCTGTTAGTGGACATATGCTTAAGATGATTGGCCACATTGAAAAATTGGCCAACCTCGGGTTCATCATGGATCATGAGCTAGGTCACGATCTAATTCTTCAGTCCTTACCAAAAGAATTATCTAACTTTATTATGCAGTTTCATCTATCTGATAAAGAAGCTACTTTAGCAGAATTGCACAATCTGATAAAGCAAGCAGAAAAGGCTTTGAAACCGGAGCTTAAAACCTCCGTCATACTTACGGGTACAGACCTGAAGCCACGAGGCCCAAAGAAAAATAAGGGCAAGGCCAAGGCTCCAGATCACCTAAAGCCCAATGGTAAGGTGGAGAAGAAAAAGGGAAAGGGGAAAAGTTTCTTTTGTGGAAAGAAGGTCATTGGAAGAAAGACTGCAGATCCTTGAAAGCCAAGGAATCTAGGGAAGCCCAAGAGGCCAAGAAGCTCAATGCTTCACTTATGTACCTTCTCTAGTAAAGAACATCATTTCAATTTCTTCTTTATGTAATAAATGCTTTTCATGCCTAATAAGTTGTAATGAATGTTCTATTTATTTCAATGAAATAAAAAATGGAGATGGTATTTTGAATAATGGTATCTTTATCTTACAAAATAACAAGAATGTTCAACCTCTAATATATACAATGTTAACTCGAATAATCTCAATGAATCACTTCTATGGCACAGTCGCTTAGGTCATATCAATGAAACAAGATTAACTAAGCTACATAAGGATGGGTATTTCAAACCCTTCAAATATAAACCTTATGGAACTTGTGAGTCTTGTTTATTTGGTAAAATGACCAAATTACCCTTCAAAGGTAAATGACAGCGTGCAGCGGAGACATTAGAACTCATACACTCTGATGTATGTGGACCAATATCAGTCACCGCTAGAGGTGGATTCTCCTACTTCATTACCTTTATCGATGATCATTTACGATATGGGTATGTGTACCTTATGCGGTACAAATCTGAAGCCTTTGAGAAATTCAAAACTTCAAGTCTGAAGTAGAAAACCAGCTTAATAAAAGTATTAAGTCACTAAGGTCTGACCGAAGTGGTGAATACTTAAGAATGAATTTCAAGATTACTTGAGAGAAAATGGCATTGTTTCCCAGTGGACTCCTCCGGGAACTCCACAGCATAATGGGGTCTCCGAAAGGAGAAATCAGACATTATTAGATATGGTCCGATCAATGATGCCAGACACGGATCTACCTCTTTCATTTTGGGGTCTTGCTTTAGAAAATGCAACACTACTACTAAACCTAGTTCCTTCTAAGACTGTTAGTCAAACACCATATGAGTTATGGTCTGGGAAACGTCATAGTCTTAGTTATCTAAGAGTTTGGGGATGTGATGCATATGCCAAGCTCACATAAACTAACAAATTGGATGATAGGGCAGTTAAATGTAAGTTTGTAGGATATGTCTTGAACTCAATAGCATACGTGTTCTACGTCCCAAATGAACAAAGAACATTTGTCTCACGAAATGCTAAATTTCTAGAGAATGAATTCCTTCTCAAGAAATATAGTGGGAGTAGACTTGACCTCGATGAGGTACGAGAAGAACAAACTAATATAGAACTAAACCCCAGGCCCCTCAAAAGGGCAGCGACGGAACAACCACAAGTTATGAACTCAGAAGGTCTGGTAGGGAAAGACATGAGCCTGAAAAATATGGTTTCCATATTGATAAGGAACATGATCAGGTCATTGATAATGACGATCCCACCAGTTATGAAGAAGCAATGTGTGACATTGATTCAGTTAAGTGGCTTGAGGCCATGAAATCCGAAATAGACTCTATGTATCATAATCAAGTCTGGGACTTGGTAGATGCACCTGAAGGGATAAAACTCATAGACTGCAAGTGGATTTACAAGCATAAAACTGATGCAGAAGGCAATATCCAAACCTACAAGGCTAGGTTGGTGGCGAAAGGTTATAGACAAATCCAAGGAATTGACTATGACGAAACCTTCTCGCATGTTGCAATGATAAAGTCCATTCGAATTTTCCTGGCACTAGCTGCACACTTTGATTATGAGATTTGGCAGATGGATGTCAAAATAGCTTTCCTTAATGGGAACCTCGTAGAGGAAGTCTATATGACACAACCTGAGGGGTTTGCATCTAAGGATGATCATAATAAAGTATGCAAGCTTAAACGATCCATTTAGGGACTCAAGCAATACTCCTGAAGTTGGAATATATGATTTGATGAGACAATCAAAGAATTTGACTTCATCAAAAATGTAGACGAGCCTTGTGTTTACAGGAAAAGTAGTGGGAATGCTGTTGTATTTCTTGTATTATATGTCGATGACATATTAATCATAGGGAATGATATTCCCATAATGTAGGCCACCAAGCAATGGTTATATCAGAATTTCTCCATGAAAGATTTGGGAGAAGCAGCCTACATCCTCGTTATTAAGATCTACCATAATAGATCTAAGAGGTTTAAGACTTTCTCAATCTACGTACATAGATAAAGTTTTGAAAATATTCAAAATGGAAGATTCCAAAAGAGGTAATTTACCTACTTGTCATGGAATCAAATTATCTAAGGAGTAATGTCCACATACTCCTTCAGATAGAGAGCGTATGAGTATGATCTCTTATGCTTCAGCAATAGGATCGATCATGTACGTCATGCTTTGTACAAGACTTGATGTCTCTTATGCTCTTAGCATAACGAGCAGGTATCAGGCAAATCCTGGAGAGCAACACTGGGAAGCTGTCAAAACAATCCTCAGTATCTGAGAAGAACTAAGGATGTGTTTTTTACATACGAAGATTGTTTTGAGATGAAAGTCATTGGTTACTGTGATGCGAGCTTTCAGACCGATAGGGATGACAGCAGATCGTAAATAGGATATCTGTTTACTTTAAATAGCGGTGCTGTAAGTTGGAAAAACTCAAAGCAGTCAACTACAGCGGACTCCACCACTGAAGCCGAGTATATTGCAGCATTTGAGGTAGCTAAAGAAGCAGTCTAGATAAAGAAGTTCATGACGGAGCTGGAAGTGTTTCCCGCGATAAAGAATGGCGTCACGATATACTGTGACAACATGGGCGCCATTGCTCAATCAAAGGAACCAAGGTCCCACCAGAAATCCAAGCATGTACTCAGGCGATTTCATCTCATCAGGGAGATTGTTGAGAGAAAAGAAGTTATTATAGAGAAAATACCCCCAGAAGATAATCTTACAGATTCTCTGACTAAAGGGCTGACCGCGTAAACACACACGTATAACGCAAGCGTACGTATCGTTCAAGTAGTATAAAAAGTATCGATCCCACGAGGACTTAATACCTAAGTTATTAATTTTATGAGGTTAATTGATTACTAGTATCTTATCAGGTTGTTTAACTGATTTGAAATAGCGACGATTCTAAATTTAAAGACAATAAAATATAATTGTTTGAAAGTAGATTTTAAGAAAATTCAATATTAAAAACTCCCAGGGTTGTGATTTATTCCAATATTATATAAAGATAAAGTGGTTATTTTATAATTGGGTAATATATTAAATTTATTAACCTGAAACACTAATTTATGTAAAAGCCTCTTCCGATGGTCAATTACAAATACCTAGTATAATCCAATTGAACCATATGTCTATGTCAACCAAATTACCTAGATTCATTACGATTAAGTTCCAATTAAGACTACCCCCGCCCGACAGGTATATTCCTATCCTGTAAGGAAATCTATTGAAAGGGTTATCTATCCTTAAGGAAGATCGTGGGCTATTGAATCTAAGGTCTTAAACTTAAAATCCCTATGTCTAGTTCATTTTAAGTTTACCTAGTCAATTTAATTAATGGCCAGTTAATTAAAGAGCATTAAGATTAAGACTCAATAAATAAATCTTTATATTACCCAAATTATAATCTAACCCTATAAACCCGTGACGTGACATTGAATTTCATCACAACCCTAGATATTAACTTAGTTATGACACATAGCTAGGGCTGATAAAAACTTGAAAATAAAAGACATAAACTGCTGAAAAGTAATTGCGATAATGAAAATGCTGAAGAGAAAATTACAAATGAAATAAAATGCTAAGGCAAAAAGGACTTACTTTTAATATTACTAATTTAGATATCTCCCAATAAAATAATATATAAACTTATGAAATTATTTAATCAACCGACCAATATGGCGGTATCCTGATTAAGTCCAATTAAGTCCAACCAGCCATATAGGCGGTAATATTTGTCCATAATCCAGCCATAAAGGCGGGGGTACCAAAATAAATTTACCAACCGACCAGTCTGGCGGTATCCTTGATTAATCAGTTTCAAACCAACAGAAAATAAATTTACCAACCGACCATATAGCGGTATTCCTTTATTAATCAGAATTTTAAATAGTAATATATTATTTTTAAGGGAGATTAATCTAAATAGCAATAGTAAAATAATTACCTTTCACCTTAGCATAGGGAAGTTACCTCCGCATAGTGAATAGTAAAAACTGTAAATAAAGAGAGTAAATTATTATTACAAACAGTAATTGAAATTATTACAAAAGTAAAAAAGTAAAAAATAAAAATGAAAATTCTAGAGAGAGAAACTCCCTAATTACATAGAAGGAGTGAGAAAAGGTTGTAATGAAAATTGAAAATTCGCGGCCTATTTATAGCAAACAAATTCACTGTTTGGTCACTGTTCGCGCGTCGCGACGCCAAAGCTTCAGCGTCGCGACGCTGGATTTTGTCGACGTGGCACAATGAGAGATGACACGTAGCAAGGCGGCTGACTGTTTAGAGCGACACGTGTCATGGCGGCTAAAACTCAATTATTATGCTGACGTCATTGATGACGTGTCACTGTTCATGACGTCATTGGTGACGTCACTGTGATGATGTGGAAGACAACGTGGCGACACGTGGGGCGGCGGCCGTCAGACGAATGAGAGGTTGACACGTGTCGCGCTGTGATTGGCTGATGATGACATGGCATGTTGACTCGGTTGACTTGCTGATGTGGCTGCTGATGTGGACGATGATGTGGCGACACGTAGGATGACACGTGGGGCGGCGGCCGTCCAAGCAATAGGATTTCGACACGTGGCAAGGCGCATTTTAGCATCTCTGTTGTGATGGTGACATGTCACGGCGCACGTTAGCAAAGTCAACTTTTCTCAGATTCTGATTTTTGTGGACCCGGCGCATGTTAGCAGATTCGGCGCACGCTGGGCGTCGCGGCGCGCAGTGTTCCAGTTGTCGCGACGCGAGAAGAGACGAAAATATCCCTGTTGACGCATTT